>OMMV01202039.1:0-12093 GCA_900302635.1 Chatrabus melanurus
TATACATTGTTCCTTAGTTCCAGTAAATGTGCCTTAAACCTCTGCACAGAATGGTACATGTGCGTTTTTGTGCTCAAAGTTTGTATTACACTTTGTCAGCTCCATCTCTAGAAGAGAACAAACTGAGATCACATCCGGTCTGAAGTGAAACGGAGGAGAAAAACAAACAAAAAAAAACTTGTGAAACAGCAGATTAGATCAGAATGAGAACAACCAGACGCTGCCAACACCACACATTAGGTGATGACCTTGTTTGAGGGCCAAGTCAGTAGGACGGCAAAATAACTGTCAGTATGTGAATTTGTGTCAAGTGTGTGTGTGTGTGTGTGTGGTGGGGGGTGTATTAGTCCAAACATTGTAAGTGTATGTGTGCTCCATCTCCACTTCTGTTTTTAACACCAAATGAAAAATCACCTTGGTGGCCTTGTGGTCTTCTCTGGGTTCAGTATATTTATAGCTCAGAGTTGACACTCTTCCAACAGACTGCGTGTGTGTGTGTGTCTGGAACTAGCAGATGGGCCGTCTTAGCCCTCTTCCTTTGCTCCCTGGCTTCTCTTTAGCCCCACCCGTCCAGGACAGGATGCAGCCTCGGGAGCGGATCAAAAATAAACGCACCCCCTGCCCTCGATGTCCCATAGACATGTATTCCCTGCTTCCCTCGCACTCTTCCTTCTGTCTTTGTTGCCATCTCTCCCCATTTCTCTTCATTAACCCATCTGTGTCTTCTTTATATTCTGAATTACTTTATGCATCATCATGCACATACATCCTCCTTCTCTCTCGACCATATTTAAGCCGTCTTCTGTCCAATTCTGTGCACCACGATGACCACTCCAGTCCTCCACTTTGTCCCTTATCACCTCACACCTCCTACTCAGCCATCAGAAGAGTATTTGGTTGTGGTGAAAGTACTGAACTTGTTGAGAGATTCACTTGCCTTGGCAATGACATTCAAGCTCAGCCTATGAGGTCGAGAAACATCTGCAAAGAGCTTATGGAGTCATGAAGACGCTGGGCAGAGGTGTTTGGAGATGCCGGTATCTTTGCAAGAGAATGAAGCTTCAAGTCTTCAGGGTTGTTGGGATGTTTCCCAAGGCCAAGGGGACATCCCACGTATCACATGGCTACGGCAGATGGATGGCTACTTTCAGGAGGTGAAGATGAACTGGTGATCTTCCTGGGTGGTGGCCAATCATGACCCAGGAAGGTTCCGAAGTGAGGTGGAGGCAGCAACGCATGGTACCAGTGCAGGCTCTCAGACCTGACCTGATCTCTCACCCAGGGTGATCCGTGTGACCTTATCCTGTTAGGAGTGCTCCCTCCCTCTTTCTCTCATGGGGACTTCCCCTCTCCTGTTGCTACTGGCTCAAGCAGCCACATTTGGACCGGTAAACACGGCCAAAACACACTCACAGCATGAAGGGCAGACACACACTTACACACAAATGTAAAGGCTTCACTCCAAATCTGATGAAAAGGTGAAGGCTCCCTGTTGGAAGCTGTTAAACAAAATAGGAAGTGACTTCACCTCCAGCACAAATAACTGATCATTGCTGAGCACCATATGACATGTTTGAGTCATACCATAAGAAAAAAAAAAAAAAGGAGAGAAAATAGTTCCTTATGTCGCTCTCACTCATATAGAACAGAAAGTCTTCTCAAGGATCAGGAATGTGGTTCTTGGAGACTAAAACCTCGTGAAGACCACACATCTATAGTACTGTGCAGCAAAGTAATAAAACTCAAAAAAATTAATGAAGCACTGGTGAAAAAAATGCTGTGAAGATGCTTTATTTACCAAAGAACTTGAGATTGCACTGACTAGTCGATCAGTCGACTTTACTGATCTGCA
The DNA here is from genome assembly GCA_900302635.1 of Chatrabus melanurus. Classification (NCBI taxonomy): domain Eukaryota; kingdom Metazoa; phylum Chordata; class Actinopteri; order Batrachoidiformes; family Batrachoididae; genus Chatrabus; species Chatrabus melanurus. The sequence goes on from OMMV01202039.1 coordinate 1,853, forward strand.
ATCACACTTTAAGCTTGACGTCCACTACCAACTGAACACGTGATTGTGACACACTGGCCGTCTCACTGTAGTAGCATCAGCCACACATTCATGAGTCGTCTCCCAACACGGGAGTCGCACAACCCCGCCAGAGCAATGTCATGGCTGACAGAAGACCGCCTTTCACTTCCTGCCACTCTGCACTTGCATGCAGTCACCTCAAGATATTCAATACTACAACATGGACGCAAAGAGCAAAAACTGTGGTTTGAAAGAAAGCAACAGCGAGAAAAAAACTAAAGACTGTGTCACACAGGACTACCTGGCAAGATGTGGCACGGACAATCAGGGTGTGTCCACCGGCACCTGTAAGCTTGCAACGTGGACAGTGATGGTCTAAAGGTTAAAGCGGTGGGCTCGAGACCAGAGGATCCTCGGTTCAAATCCCCGTCAGATCAGAAAATCACTAAGGACCCAAGGGCCCGTGTGCCTTGAATGACAGCTACTGACATCAGTGTGTGTGTGTGTGTGTGTGTGAATGTGAGGCACCACTGTAAAGCACTTTGCTTCAGATGGAAAGGCGCTACAGAAATGCAGTCCATTTATCTGGATATGAGACGGTGATCCAGTTAAGTGCAGGAAACAGCACGGAGAGGTTACTGCTGTGGTTGGGTTTTGGTCCGCACACCACCAGTCCAAACCGCTGCACCAACAAGAAAAGTGTGGCTTCGAGCTTGAATTTCCAAATGTCCGGAAAACAAGACACTTATGAACGGCTGATGGTCACATTAGAAAAGGATGAAATTCCCAGCTACAAAAACCTCACAAAGTGTGCCCAAAGGTGAAAAAAGTGAGCTTATTACACACGACAGGCTGGAATTAATGAGAGTTCATTTACTCTTATACAGACATGTTAATCTTTCTTCTTCTTTTGCACTTAAATTTGGAACTTGCACACACGTGTTATTGTTGCTGCCGAGTTACAACCTGTTGTTGTTTCTACTTGTTTTTGTAAATCAACAGCGTGTGCATTTTTTTTTTTTGTGAATAGCAGATTATGGCTGGCTGTAATGCATTCCCTTCTCCCGTGTTTTCATTAATGATGTCATCAGTAGGTGGTCGACCACAACGTGACTTTCATAAGTGTTGACTTGTGTAGCCCCTACAATAAACAACATACAAAGTGCATAAGCACACACAATGTTTGGTGTGACCACCATCTGCCTTTCAAACTGCTCGGTACATCAGTACACAGTCAATGAATTTGTAGTACTGTAATCCAGTGCGTGATTAAGAGGTGGTAATGAGCAATAATATGCAGGTTGAACGATAATGTTAAACTGAAACAGATGTGAAGGAGGAATAAACATGGGCGAGGAGCAGCCACACTCTGCTAACAAGCTGAGATTGCTAAGGAAAGGTCAAGGTCAAGAATCTTGCACCATGGCAAGCTTGATCATAGCAACAAGACACAAGGTGGTGTCTCATAGGCAGAAACATCACAGCTGACAGGCTTTTCCAGATGTTCAGTCCAAATTCTGCAGCAGTGTAACGAAACAAGCATGTTGAGGACTGTAGATGCAGTGGGCAGCCATGGAAAGATACATCACGCTGACTTCACTTCACAATAACTGAACAGCTTCCGATAGTGAAGGGATGTGAAGATGTGGGACCATCAGCTCAGACATAGAAGAAACCGGTGGGACCCTGGTGTACCTATTTACAGTCTGGAGAAGTCAGGTCACAAGTGGCAAAAATACTCCAAATTACTCTTTTGAAAATGCCCACAGGCCACTCAAATTTTCAAAATGGCAGCCATTTCCCAAGATGACGCCATGCTTTTCACAGAAATTCTTCTTTCTGTGATGAATATGCACAGACTTGCCCAATATTGATGATCCTAGCATCAAATCATACCTTTTTTGACCATGTAGATGCCAAATTTGGAACTCCAGAAGCCATTTCCCATATGGAAAGACATGTGGAGCCAGTTTTGATAGTGGAGCAGATGGGTCTGTGGGACAGGAGTTGGACTACCAATATGCAGACCTGGGTTTGATTCCTGGTCAAGCTACCCATCTGCGTCCTTGAACAATACACTTTATCTGCTTCGTCACATTCCAATCCACTGTAAATGGGCACCAGTCTTGGCTGGCCGGCGAAGTAACCTGTGATGGACTGGCGTCCCATTCAGGGGGACTTGTAGACTCTCATCCACTTCGCGCCATGATATTTGGTGCTTCAGAGCCTGTTCAGGACTTACTTTTTCACAGTCACAAACCTACTTTTGGACACCAAGATCATCCAAGTTGGTCCACATGGTGGGATACTGGGCAATTCAATACATCAGAATGGCGGCCACTTTTCAAGATGGCCACCATCTTGAAAACTCGAGTGGCCCGTGGCCATTATCAAAAGAGTACTATCTAAGGAGTTTTAAAAAATGAGTGCTTGTACCACCATTTGAAAGATTATTTAAATTACCTGCTGCACTATTATGGAAGATTTGGGGCCAAAAAGCCATAGTGAGCCACCAAGTGAGTCACCTATACATGAAAACACAAAAACTGTAGTGCCCAAAAATGGCAGCAGGTGCTGTGAACAGATGAGACAGCATCTGAAATATCTGACTGCAACAGAAGGCAGTTGGTTTGTCGGTACAAGGATGAGTGTGAGTGAGCAACAGTGAGGAATGCTGGAGCTTCCAAGCAGGTTCCTGCATTTCTGCAAATGGAGTTGGAGATTTGGTGAAATTTAACAATGTCTTCAATGCTGAGAAACACAGGCTGATAGTTATCCAACAGGCAATACCTTCAGAGAGACATCTGATTGGTCCCAAAATCATTCTGCAGCGTTGCGTCGACCCCAAACATGGAGGCAAAGTTCTTTGAGAAATAAAACTGTTCACGGACATTATGTTTGAAAGCATCCTGACGTAAAACGTTGGCACAGTACTGCACATAAAAGCATTTAAACAAACACCATCCACAAAAAGACATTTACATTCACCTTTAGAGGTGACAACAAAGTGTGTGACGTGTGTAATGAAGCATTAATGTACACACACACTAATAGTGAGTAATGCAAAATGGCAGACGGAAAGAAATGGAAAAAATGCTTATAAATGTTACAGATGTACAAATAAATTCACATAAAGGGTCCATCCAACGCACACATTAACTCACAAATCAGCAGAGCGTGCCGGCTTTCCGTGTCACTGTCATATTACTACAAACGCCCAAATCCCCATGCGTCCCTCAGGGAGGGTACGGTGGTTTTTTGATTACTATGCACCCTAAACTGGCAGAAAGGCAGAAAGAGAGAGAGAGAGGGCATGCAGAGGGAGAGACAGATGGGAATCACGAGTGAGAAGTACGTGTTCAGCTTAAAAATAAAGTTAGAAAGGAATGTATGGGTGCAGGTAAAACTGAGGAAACGAGACGGATGAGATCAGGAAATGGATGTATTACTTAAAGAAATTAAAGACGCCCAATCCGTTTCTAGGTATATTAAGACTACATACAGTGTCTTCTCTGAGAAATACAATGATATCTGCAAAGATTTCATTCTGAAACCGCTTGTTTACTCCGGTACCCGAGTGGAAATAAAATTTTGCACCGGGCACAATCACTGAACATACAGTACTGTGCAAAGGTTTTAGGCACCCCATTTTGAGGGGAGGGGGTTAAAAACAAACAAATGCCCCCAGACATCGTCAACAGAAGATCATGTGAAATCCCCACCCCTCTTTATAAAAAAAAAAGAAAAAAAAAGCCACATAAACAAAATATGAAATTATGTTTTCTTTTTCATTAAAGTCACCAATCAATTACTAATTTACAAACCTCAATTTAAAAAGAAGCAAAAACACAAAAATTGATTTCCTTGTGGCTGTACTGCTTAGTACTTGACAACACAAAGACAGTTGCTGATGATCAATCAATAATAAAATTATTTTTAAAAACCTGATTAAACAGCCTGATTTTCTTATAAATTTGAACAGACACCCTCAAACAAATTATGTTATTTTATCATCTAAAAGAAATTATTTATTTTTAAAGGTGAGATGTAGTCAGACATTTTGCATATTTATTCATAAATATGAACTTTTTAACAGCTTCTCTTTATTTAAAAGAAAATTTTAGACATTTAATATGCCTAAAACTTTTGCACAGTACTGTAACTGGAAAACATGCTGGCTGTAATAGTTTATGCTTGATAGATTGTTATAATGGCTACAAATCATAGGTACACTGGAAGAGCCATTTCAAAGGCAATGTCTTTTTTTTTTAGGTAGTTAAATTAATTCATCGTGCAATCGATACTGGTAATTTAAAAAACCCTGGTTAGCATGATCATTCATACCGGTACCATTTCCTTCCTCGGTGAAGCCAATAAAAATTCTATAAATAAGAGCACAACATAATCGTTATTCATTAGCCTCTCAAAAAGCACCACTAATAAATCAATCAAATAAATGCCCAGATTTAATCGTGTATTGACACATCCATTAGCTTGGCAGCAGAATCCGAATGCTTACACAACATTAGCTCCGTCTTCAGTGCACACCAAAGTTCATATTCCCCTCCAAGCGCCACTTTAGTTTTATCCCTCTTGGAATCAAATACCTTCTTTCATTCCTTAACACTTGATCTCAGACTTGTCCGATTTCTTATCGAGCTTCCAATCGGTGTTTTTCAACCGCTAGTGTTGTTCTTTGTTGAACGTTTTCGCACATGTGCAAGATCGTACCTCAACTCTGTTACTGCAAACACATACACGTGGATTGTGTTGCCAAACACACAGGACCAAAACAGCATGTAAAACTAAATAATAAGAAATACGAAGCCTCCAAGTCAGGGTGGTTTTGCTGGGAAACTTTTGTATTAGCCAAAATGAACTGATAGAAGGCGAACATACACATAGTCCAAAGTGACTCAGTACCTTTAAGGGGAAGCATGAAGGGAGGAATGCATACATGTTGTACCAGAGATGATCATTTTTTTTTAATTCAAATGAATCTTTTGTTGTATAAACAATGACTCAAATAACAGGACACGTTTTTTAAATCAAACTATGAATTTTATGGAAGTTTTATCCTCTTTTCTCTGTTCATTACATTATAATATATGTACACGACTTAAACTGAGTCTGAGCCACTTTCATCATTTCATATCAGGCAGCCATTCAAAAAAAAAAAACAACAAAAAATTCATTTTTATAATACATCCACAACAAACAGCACTACTGCAGTGTAGAAAGTTGAAGATGCAGCAATTAAGCAGAAGATTTTTCTCAGGAGTTGATGGAAACTGAAACAGACGGAAGAAGAAGAAGTCCTATATACGCCCCGAGGCCCATTGGTGCTTATCCATGGATACCGCAGCGTGAAACAGATGAAAGTCTACAATTCCCCCTGGATGGAACACCAGTCCATCGCAGGTTACTTCCCCAGCCAAGGCCGGTACCCATTTACAGCTGTGTGGACTGGAAGGATGCTGATAAAGTATGTTGTCCAAGACACAGATAGGTAGAGTGACGGGGAATCAAACTCAGGTCTACATATTGGTAGCCCAACTCCTATCCCGCTGGGCTACCTGCTTTGCCAGAAACCAAAACGGAGCTCAAGTAAAATTCAACACTGGACTTACAGCAGGCCGACAAAATAAAAGCAACTGATTGTTTCTCCTTAAATGTGAGTAGCCCAGAAGGTGTTTTATATAATAACATGTTGGCGACAGCATATACCTCAGGAGTTCCAAAATTAATGAAAGGCATCAGAGGGCTGATGCACATCCTGCTTACTCTGAAAACTGAGTTATAAGTTTATATTATGAAAGAAATGTCAAAAATGAGTTTTCTGGGCTGTGAGGTCATTTTACAACTTCCTAATGACTTCATTTCTACCAAATGATGGGAAATGAATTGCTGATCAGTATGAGCTTTGGATAATCTCTCTATCTCTCTATTGGTCGTGGAGATATTATGGAAAACATGTTTTATGGGCTATGTTTTGCTTGACTTTGACCAATCTGTTCCAAAAGTTAATCATCTGGAGACACTAACTCAAGTAATATTCCCACCACGTTTCGTCAAAATTCATCCAGCCATTTATTTTATTTTATTTTTTTAGTTATTTTGTTCACACACGGCGTGGAGGGTAAAAATTATTGCAACTTTAAGACAGAGAATATGTGCAGCTGAAATGAAAATGCATATTAGAAATTCACCAGCTACCAATTAAAGGTATATTTTATGAATATACCCTTTTTTTAAAAATTTTAATTTTCAATGCCTAAAGCAGTGATTCTTGTGAATAAATAATTATATGATCAACTGCAAGACTATTCTTGTGTTTAGTCAGGACCAAATTCTATCAATTAAAAACAGCCTCATTTAAAAAAAATATTTAAATGCTGAAAAACCAAACAACTGCTTACAAAATAATACAGCAGTCCTGCCAATTGCTTGAAAAGTTAAAATTTCTTTTAAAATGGAAATATTTACAAAAGTCTCACCCCTGCTTGGATATTTAGCTCCACCTATCAACGTTTTTAATGTCAGTGTAGCCATCAGGAATCGACTGTGCACTAGAAATCCACTTCCGAACATTAGTTTCAAATACTTGCTGAATTTATTCCCTCACTGACGCCATGTTAGGGCTTTAACAATTAACTGATACAAATCGATAATCTATTTTAAAGCAATAGATACGACTACATCGATACCCGGACTCCTGAATCGATCTAAATGTACTATGAACCGGTCAATAGATTGATTTTGATGTGGAAAAATTGACGGAATTAATTTTATTTCGACACTGCTTCTGCATCTTCAAACTCTCATAAAATTTCAAAGGTCGGTGCAGCGGCCTCACAAGACTGGTCACAGGAACGTTTGACTTTGGGAGGCAAAAACAAAATCAACATGTCCGATAGTGCGAGGCAGTATAACGGATATGTAAATGTACCAGATTTACGTTCGGTTCACAATTTATTAATACTGTCATACCGCTTCAGAATGGGAAACTTATGATATGCTATTTATGCTATGCTAACAACAGCTAGCTTCTTCTTTTGGATTTCTTCTATGCTGTGCTTTCTGCTACTCTATGTGGTGCTGCCCCCAGTGGTGAACAAAAGGCGAGCGGCTGCAGCGCAGTAGTAAAAACCTGAAGAATGTTCCTGGTTTTTCATGAAATGTGTATCTGAAGGTAAGCAATGCCAAGTTTGGCTTATTCTAATTTGTCATGGAAAATCAATGTCTACATTTAAAAAAATAAAAAGTCTCGTATTTCTTGTACTTTGTATGGAGGCCGATGGCGACCCGTTCATCATAAATGTGGTCGATGGTTGCACTCGGCGGCCATTAAATCCGTGCGGGTCTCCTGTCGCCGTGCGCAGGACTCGCTGCACTCTCACTCAGCTCATTCACTCTGATCACTTTCATGCAGCGCATTGCGCTGTGGTTGCATTCAGTACACAGAACAGCGCATGTTTAAAAAGAACATTAACACACTGCTTCGCATTAAATACACAACAAGTCTATTTATTAACACAGAACAACAAACAGTCTGTTTCAGTCTGCCTGTTTCGGTGCCGACGCGCACCGCGGTGAAAGTAAAAAAAAAAATAATTCACTCTCCCTTCCTTCAAAAATACACCAGGTGTGTTTCTGATATATGGCAAATGTGATGTAAACTTCTTACCACAGCGCTTTCCACATAAATAAACAGTTTTTCCGTGTGTTTTCTTCCTGCTGAGACTGTCATTTTACTTTTTTGCACATAATAACAATACTGTTAGTAATATAGTAATAATAAAAATAATAATCATGAAAATATTTATATTTTTGCAAGCCAATTATACAGTTTTTGAACTCCTTAAATATTTATATTTATATAGCGGTTAGTGCGACCGCTTTCAATGCGGAAGGTTACCGGTTCGAACCCCACCCCTGCCACATTCTCCATGTAATGTGGAGTTGCGTCAGGAAGGGCATCCGGCGTAAAACTTGTGCCAAATCTACATGCAGATCCATGTGGGATCTGCTGTGGCGACCCCGAGTTGAAATTGGGAGAAGCTGAAAGTACATTATATATTTCCCAAGTTTGTGTCTAAACCTTTTTTCCGGTTGGTCGTTGAGTGACGATTTCAAATGACTAAGTGGAGCGGAGGCCGAAAATGGCACCCACCAAAAAAGTATGGAGGCCAAAAATTATTTTTTTACACTATGATAAAAAGTATCATTCCTGAATCGTATCGTAGCCCATGTATCTAGATACATATATCGTTTTATAAGGGAGAGATGCACACTCCTACGACATGTGCAAAGAAATATAGACTATAATACCAAAAAGGATGAAGAAACTCAATACGATGGGAGTGGATGTAAATACTTGCACAGGCAGGTCTGAAGCCTTCCACATAAAGTTGTGCTTTAGAATGATTATACAGACAAAGTAATGGCTGGTTTTCCACAGTTGACATGATGAGATAGTTTTCACGGGTGTATTTTGGCAGGATTGATAGAAACACTACGCCATGCAGAGTCTGTCGTGTTCTGTGACACATTGCCTCTGTTCTCCTGTCACACACACACACATAATGACAGGAACACGGGCCAAGCTGTTAAACCCTCCAGGTGCTGGCCCACATAGTGTCACTGCTTTCTATCTGTCCCTGCTTCTCTTTACCGATGTCTTCCACTTTCTCTTTTTGCTTTCTTTCTGTCCATGTTCCATCTATTTGTTCCTTTAGCATGACATCAAACCAACAACTAACTTCTTTTGACTCATTTTCTCTCCCTCACTGAGACCTGCTGTCTGTCTTTTTATTTTTTCCCCCTTCCCTTTTGTTGTACCTTGCTTATAAATGCAAACACACACTGGCACATATGCACACGCACACAAATACATTTCCAGATGATTAACTGGTCCCACATTGAGATTTTCTTTTTTCTCTTTCAATCCCACAGAATTGGTGTGTGCTTTGCATTCACAGTGTGGCGCAGTGAACGCTGCAAAAATCCCAACAGCGGTAAACCGCCATCGCCACAATTTGCATGCAATTTTTCCTTCGGTGGGCAGAACAAAACGTTTGACGAGAGGTGAAAGGCTGCAGTCTTTGATTTTCATGTGTCATTTTACTGATGTTTCCTCCCTTAGTTCTACAATGAAAGGCTTTTTTTTTTTTTACAGTCAGGTCCATAGGTATTTAGACAATGAGAATTTTTATAATTTTGCCTTTGAAATGAAACAATCAATATGTGCTTATAGACTTTCAGCTTTAATTCAAGGGGTTTAACGACAATATTCCATTAACCATTTAGGAATTACAGCCATTTTTACACATAGTATCCCTATATTTAGAGCCCATATATTTGATCATATAATTATGAGGATTATTGGCTATACAGATCAGCACTTTTACAACCAGTTTTCTTTAGAAAGGTCAGGGGATGGATAAATGAACATTTCCAAGTCACTGAATATTTCTTGGACTTTAATTACAACCCCAAATCAGAAAAGTTGGAACGGTATGGACAATGCAAATTAAAAAAGCAATGCAGTGATTCTTGCATTTATTTTGACTTCTATTTCATTGCAGACAGCATGAAAGTATGACAGTATTTCATGCTTTGTGTGGTCAACTTCACACAAAACTGCACATGGTGTCCATTTCTTCCAAAAAAAGCTCTGGAATACTGACCAGAATACACATTTGCACCGTCTGATGGTCCAACCCAGATGCCTTCGATCCCAGATAAGTCGATATCACTTCTGGACAAGGTTAACATAAGGCTTCTTTTTTGCACAGTAAAGTTTTAAGTGGCATTTGTGAATGCAACTCCATATTATAGTGCTTGACAAAGGTTTCCCAAAGTAATCCCTTGCCCATGTGGTTATATCAGCTATTGATGAATGATGGTTCTTGATGCAGTGCCGTCTGAGGGATCGGGGCTCACGGGTATTCAGCTTAGGCTCGCTCTCTAGCCTTTACGCACTGAAATTCCTCCAGATTCCTTGAATCGTTTAATAATATTATGCACTGTAGGGGGAGAAATATGCAAATCCCTTCAAATCTATCTTTGAGGAACATTGTTTTTAAACATTTCAATAATTTTCTCATGCATTTGTTGACAAACTGGAGATCCTATGCTCATCTTCGCTCCTCAAAGATTCAGCCTTTCATGGATACTGCTTTTGTACCAAATCATGATTACTATTACCTGTTGACATCACCTGTTTGAAATAACATTAT
>OMMV01202053.1:0-10755 GCA_900302635.1 Chatrabus melanurus
TTCTCTATGACTAACCGCTACACGTCTAGTACCATTACTTATTTATAAGGCATGCCGTGTAAGTGCCAGAATGGCCTCGCTCGCTTCCCTCCACGCCATAAGGGCACTTTCATAACACCCTGTTTACATTTCAACCACCAAAAGAGGAGTGATAACAAAAAAGGATCCCCAGTTAGTTACAGTGTCCAGAGCCGGCGCGAGACATAGGCTTGCTGGGAGGGTTCTGCTAAATATTTGTAATGTGTCGTAGACCCCGTTGGTTTGGGCTGGGCACCATCCAGAGTTATTGGAGGGGATTAGTTGAAGGCTTTTCCAAAGGGTCAAAATTTACTGTTTAAAAAGTCAGGCTGGTAAATGTAAATTATAAATGCACCAAAAAGTCCATGTCAGTGCTATTATGTTGTTTCTGTCCATTATCTGCACTTTCAATAGTATCTTTTCTGACTAGTGCTGCCTAAAACACAAACATCACTAAATTGTCCATAGTAAATCATGTCTTTTTTTATCCATACAATTTATAATGTGCAAAACATTTCATTATTGAGGGATCATCGGCAACTGTCTTTGTATTGTCATATACCTGGCAAATCGAAACCGGCTATAGCTTTTATCCTTGAAAATAAAGACTTTTAACTTTATATATAATTCATTTCTTTAATGAAGTAGAGAAAAAAATCACATTTCAGTATGACTGTAATAGAAAAGTTTGGATATTTAACATATTTACCGTACTCCACTTTGTTAACATTCATTCATTCATTTTCTAAACCCACTTATTCCAAATAAGGGTCACCGGGAGCTGGAACCTATCCCAGTTGTCATTGGGCAACAGGGATAGGTGATCAACAACCCTGGACAGGCCACCAGTCTATCACAGGGCACTTTGTTAACATGATAACACAAAACATAATAAATGCTCCTGATTAAAATTTGGTGAATTTTGATGCTTTAGATGAATCCAAAAAAAAAAAGCGCAACTGTATTGCTTAGGTAATATCCAGTAGACTTGCCTGCCACCTGTTGAATGGTTGGTGGATGCAGATGGATGATGGAAATTAGAAGCAGGTGTGGTTGCACTTACATGTAGCTTAGAATGCTTGTTTGAGAGTTTCATTCAATTCCAAAGCCTATAGAAGAAGAAGAAGAAGAAGAAGGCCCTTTACTGTCATTGTACATGCATGGACACATAGTTGTGTTTCTAAGATATTCTCATACAACAAAATTTGTCCTCTGCATTTAACCCATCTTAATTACAGTTAGACACAATGCAACCACTGGGAGCAGTGGGCAGCCACAGTCCGGCGCCCGGGGACCAACTCCAGATGTAGAGACACTGCCTTGGTCAAGGGCAGAGAAAGGAGGAGACCCTAATGTGCATGTTTTTGATGGTGGGAAGAACCAGAGCACCCAGAGAAAACAAACCCACACAGACACAAGGAGAACATGCAAACTCCACACAGAAAGGAAGTGGGCATGGGTGGAATTGAACCCCAGACCATCTTGCTGTGAGGCAAGGTTGCTAACCACTGAGCCACCATGCTTCCCAACATGGCCACCAAGCCACCACTGCTTGTATACCTGTGTACAATGAGAATATCCTGGATATGTGCTTTTAGCGTGCTGCCTGTGGGTATTGTGAGTAATTTGTGAGAGATTGTTCTGGTCTTTGTGGGTCACATGACATGATCGAAGCATGTGAAATGACATTCTCAGAACATCCTGGCCATGCATCAACTATTGGTCTGATTGACTTGCCATTTATGCACCTGATCCTGATGTCTCAATTGACCATTATACCAGTTTTGCAAAGACAGTTCTGAATGCCTTTTGCATGATGCTTTGAATGGATGAACAGAGTCCATGAGGCTATTAATGTTTTTAATATAATTTAATCTTAATTTTTGCAAAGGCAAAGCCATTAGCACCATTCCATAGTATTGGCACCATGGTTTAAAATAATTTTGCAACAGAATTTGTTTCAGTCACATGATTTCAAACAGATGTACAGCCCATTGAAAGGGATGATAGGTGCTCAATAGATGGATTAGATTCTCTTGATATACACAAGTTGAATGTGCATTGCGGGAATAAAAATCAATTCTGACATTATTTCAGCAAAATCAGTGAATGCTACAAGGCCAGCTTCCATAGTGAATTTTTTGCAGATTCTCACCAAAAAAAAAAAAAAATAGAGTGTGTGGAATCTTAAGCTTAAATGAGGCTTCTTGAGAAACAAAAGTCACTGCAGCTCATTGGTGGGAAGTGAGAAGATTCATCCTTAAGGAGCAAACAAAGCAATATGACAAGCCAAACCCACACTCCACTCTTTTTGTAAAGACTCAGATTAAATCTCAAATCAAATATGGATTAAGAATGTCGAGCATTTTATATCCCAACTGTATGGATTCGAATCTTAAAACCTGCACTTAACAAGGCACGCCATCTGATATAACTGTACAAACTGTGGATCTTTTCTTGAGATTTATTGAAAATTATGTCATTATCTGCAGCAGATCTTCTTTACAAGAACTCTTTTACTTGTGTGCTGATGAATCTGATTTAAACAATGTTGTTATCTTAAACTATACCAAAAAAAACATTTGGAGACACAGTTTTATGGACAACCGTACATGAGTGTATCTCAAAGTATATAAACATTGCACTGTACACATGGCAGTTTTAAGTCCACTTCTGTTCACAGTACATTGTGAAAGCTAAGCATCCTCCCTCCATCATGGCAATGTAGGTCATATTTTCCTCCAACTCTGCCTCTCCGGTGTCTCAGTATGAGTCAAGCACTGCCCCATCTCTGGATGCCACCAAACACAGAGCTGTTACCTCCAGGGACCCAAACACATCACACACATTCCGACAGAAGCGGTGCCAGGCAGACCTCAGACATGTGACCATGCTGCGCCACAGTCTGGGACCTTCAGTGCCTGTTTATCCCCAAACCACTATCCAGTGCCACGCCTCATTCATCCAGCCTCAGGCCTAGCCAGCCCCTGTGTAAGATCCTGCCCGGTCCTGGCTGCCACAAGTCCAGCCGTCGTCCACTCCGCCCTTCTCCAGCATCTAATCTCTCTCTCATTGCTTGTTTCTCAGTGGATGATGGCTTGGGATTGACGGCAGGCTTGCCGCCTCCGTCCTTGCCATCACCATCTGCTTGGTGAGCCCAAGGAAAAGAAATGTGTGGCTGTGCCAGCCAGCCAGCTAAGCTTGCAGAGGGCCGTTGTGTCCAAAAACGCTGTGCCGTGCCACAGAACCTTAACTCACTGTCACAGCGCCGTCCAAAGTGATTGATCTGGTCCATTTAGTCCAAGCAGCCAAATCTGGAGGAGGCCTTGTCCTCCTGTAGCCTCTCCAGCCTCCTTTAGCCCACACAAGCCCCGACATCACAACTAGCACAATACAAACATTAGAGCCCTGCCAGTTGGCCAACCAGCTTGACATGCTCTGCCTGTTTATCAGTTAACATGCCAAGGCCTAAAACCGAGCATTATCAACAGTTCTTTTGGCTGTCTAATTGAGGAATAATTTAAATGAAGTGAATTATATTAAATACTCAAATGTGATCATGAGTGTTTGTGTCAGCTGGATTAGTGCAAAGTTTTCCAGCCGAACTCCACGGAATTTGGAAGAATGATCAGTCTTAAAGGGAACAAAGACACGTTAAAATTCTGTATTGATTGAAATCCACATAGTTTCTAGGTCATATTTGAAATGTTGATTCTGCAAAACAAGATGGGGCTATTTGTCATTTCAATCATTTCCTGAAAATGTTTTAAGACAGGTTTTCATGTAGTTTGGAAGAATGATGAGTCCAATCAAAAGTAAGAACCCATTGCATTTTTGTGATGATTAGGATTCAAATTTGTATTGTAGAACTTTTTTTTTATCACAAGGTAGTGAGATACGGCATTTTTCAACATCTCTCTGTAAAACTAATACACTGATCTTGGTAAAAACCATCAGTCAATCATGTCTCGTGAGAGACAATCAACAAGTGAAATTGCATTCACTTTTGGGTCCAGATCCAGAAAGGCTATAGTGAAATATAATTTCAGACACAGGTAATGTTCATGAGGTCGCATGCAATAAAGTACGTAATAATGTCAAATTCCAGGATTCTTCAACATTGACAAAGGAATGCAGACTCATTCAAGATGTCTGCTCAGATTGTGTTTTCCATTATTCAGCTTTATCATGCATATTGTCACATTTTTGCATGTTTGGCATTGCAGTATTTGAAGATTATGCAAGGTGTATAATCTTCAAATACTGCAAGATGTATTTGAAGATTATACAACAACATATTCATTGTTAGGGAGTAACAGCATATATGCCCTATCTTGACAATGCATAGCCCAAGTGCATTCTAACCCCACTTTGCTATTCACACAGCATGTAATTTAGAGGTGAGGTTTCAGATTGCAACAATCCAATACCCTACCCTCATGGCTCCTTTTCCAAGTGTGCGCCGTTACTGAAAAACAGATGCGACATACTGAAGACAACGGGGTTGACTGGCTGACGTGCATGACATAGCATGCAAAAACACACTTCACAATACACAGTAGGCACAGAACAGCCCATCTACAGGAGCAGATTGGACGGACTCTAAAGCCGCGGTGAGATTAGCTACAAGAGACAGTAACAAAGCGACCAGCTGCCATTCACTTTCAATCAGGTTGGGCGTTTTACAGCGACAAGAGACAAGTGGTCACTATGCCGCCAGCTAGGCAGGGCAAAAAATAGACAATAAGTCTATTTTATGTGAATGTTGAGTGACACGGCTGCCAATCTGAGTGAAGGCAGCGTGATGTATGTTGGTTGTTTGGCATTTTTTCTCTAATAGTTTGTAAAAGTTAGCGAGGAATAAACACATTTAAATCTAAGGTGATTTACAAGACATCTTGCAAAACAATAGCAAGCTAACTAGAGACACAGGAATGTCACCGTGACACATGTACTGAAACAAATTAATCGAACTTTGGATCCATCAAGCAATCAAGCACGAAGGAAAAGCTCATAGTGGCAGTGTTGGGTTTCCCCCTCTGATTTAATCTATCGTTAAACATTGTGCACAGTAACGGCAAGTAACCGCGAGCCGGCCACGCACATGAACGCCCATCAAGCGACAAACGCCAACTGTTTGTCGCCCTCATTTGTAGCTAATCTGACTGTAGGGTAAATGTTGCTGCTGAGTGTTGTGCTGTTATGACCGTACGTGTTGCTTGTTGTTAGCTCTGTGTTGTTGTCATAGAAACAAAACCAATGAGCAGGTTTTTTTTAAAACAAAAGTCCCAGGATGAAGCACTCCACATCATCAAGCCAGTCCTTTTCTGCCCCCCTCCAAAAAAACCCCAAACTATATAGATACATGCACTCATGCAGTTGGACTGACAATAAACCGTTGAAGATGATGATATGTCATGCAAACTGAAATTGACTAGCTAGTTAGTAGCTGATTTGCATTAGCAAGCAAGCTAACGTTACCTAACTTGAGCTGAGGAAAAGACAAAAATACCACTATATTTACATGTTTTTCCAGTAATGTTAGCTTACCTGTCCAATAGGACGAAAGCTAACTCAGGGTATTGGTTTTGATCCACAAAACCAAACATTTTAAGACCAACACGCCGATGGGTGCACAGGTGAGCAAAAGCTAGTGTTGTGTTATTCGCGAACAATCCGATTCTTTTGAACAGCTCTTTTATATGAACGAAGTGAACCAAGACCTACTCGGCTGGGAGCCATTCGTCCTATGAATTAGTGTGCTAAACTTTCACTGCCCTCCTTAAATCCAATCCACGCCCCCTACCTGTTCATTAGCGGTGGCTCGCTCAGTGAGACGGAGAGAGAGCGGGAGGAGGAGGAAGGAGGGCGGAGGAGGGGGCACACAGAGTGACAGAGAAAGCGAGACAGAGAGAGATAGAGAGAGAGAGACAGTGAGAGAGACAGAACGCAGAGTCCACAGACAGTGTATGTGTGTGCGTGCGTGTGTTGTATGTGTGTGTGAGAGAGAGAGAGAGAGAGAGAAAGCGGGATGTATGTGTGACAGTGAATGCAGCAGTGCTAAAAGTGTGGTCAGTTTTCAACAATAAAATATAGGGTTATCGGTTAATAAAGGCTCCAGCTGGCTCAGCACTTTCCCGACTGCTGGTCAAAGTGAAAGAGGGTTAATCCTGAAGTAAGCTTCAGCTTCGGCCCTGGAGGTAAACAAATGTCCTCTCTGCTTTCTGACACTGAGCTGAAGGAGGAGCATTTAACAGGAGGGATATGTTGTCACTATGTTCACAATGGAAATCATTGACATTTTGTCCTGGCATTGGTATTTTGAGTAATTTAGTGCTGGCATTTTTTTTTTTTTTTTTTGTGGGATGTCTGCTTGAATGGATCAGTGTTAAGCAATAGCACCTTAAAAAAATAATATAGGAACGATGAGCCATTCATTCCAACGGCTCAAAGAAGTGGCTGAACCGTCAAGATCCGGACCTTTTCAAGGACCCACAATTCCCAACGCTAGCAACAGCTCATTTGCTCCTTACAGAGCATGGGCACTGGGTGTGAAAATGACAACTGTGTTGGTTAGATTCTCTCACTGAGCTTTGTGCCGGCTGTAATATTGGACCCTACACCGTACATGGAGTTTTTTGGTTTTTTTTACGTAATTAGGATACTACAAACTACAAAAATACATAATCTGATAGCAATAATAAAATTAATAAATAGCTAGCTGCCTTTCATATGTGAGCAGTAAAGCATATGGGTAATGGTTTGCAAAATAAAACTGCATTTTGTGCCAAATAGCTGTAGTTTTCCACTACACATGCTGTGGATTTTTTTTTTTTCCAGGACCCAATTTGAGTAATGGATGTTTTCTGAAAATGTTGTGTTGTCTCACATGATACACTTCAGTAAGTCACCTTAATGCATGTGCACATATCATTGATTAATAGAAAGTAACCAGGTTACTTTAATATTGTGATAGTTGCATTAGTGTACTGATTGCATTTTTATTTTAGCAGGAAACTGTCTCTGGGTCCTCGCCCTTTGAGATCGTGAGATGCCTGGTAAGAGCCTATGGAGTCAGGAGGTCGCTGCACAGAGATGTTAATGCTCATATCTTTGCAGGAAACGAAGGTCCAAGTCTTTAGGGTCCTGGTGCTTCCTGTCTTACTGTATGGTTGTGAGACTTGGACGCTAACCAGTGCCCTAAGACAATGACGAGATGTATTTGGTACTAGGTCTCTGGAGGATCCTCAGGTACCGTTGAAATGACTTTGTGTCAAATGAATAGTTACTTATGGAGACTCAGATGAGGAGAATCACTTGCATTATGAGAGAACATCAGCGGCAACATTTTCGCCATGTGGCCCATTTCTCTGTGCATGATCCAGCATGCAGGTGCCTCAGAGTTGAGGACCCCAGCAGCTGGGGACGACTAAGGGGATGCTCACTCGTCACCTGGCTGTGGCAGATAGATAGTTACTTTTGAGAGGTGAGGATGGACCGGTTGTCTGCCTGGGTGGTTGTCATCCAGGACCCAGGCCAAGGGTGGTCCCATGGTGTGTTGGATACAGCAATGCACAGCACCAGCGCATGCTCCCAGTCCTGACCTGAGGTAACTGTATGCGAGTATATTTTTAAGCCTGGAAATATTGTTACACCCTTAATATATTTGCTCAGACCACATTTATATGTGAATTTTTTTTAAACTGATGATAATTCTTATATTGAGCGACTGCCTTACCCCGCCATCCTATCCTGTGTTTTCCTTGTTCCAATTGTGAGATTCTTTCAGTGTGTGATAATATCACTGATAGGAAAGCACTCAGTATTTCTGTGTGTTTTATCGTATTAAGATCAGGATATGTAAAGTTCAGTAGGTAAAAGGCATTTGCTGTGTAACGCTAATATAACGCTGAAAGAAAAGCGTTTATCACCTCTCTAAATCAGCACTGATTCACAAAGCAGAGAGACATATTTTAGATTTTAACAAACATATCCTCCATTATATCCTCAAAGCATTTAAGAGTGAGTCAGAGGAAAATCGCGAGGTCATCGGTACAACTTTGTGCAGTTTCATTTTACATCCTGAATACTATTTCCTGTTCAGCATATTTCCCATTTATTGAACAGCCAGCGCTCTGGTTTAACTCATTCTGAGGAATACGTTTCATTAGTGTTTAGTTACTATGAACATGAGTTTCCTAGGTCAGGGCCACAGCGCTTCATCCAGTTGCTATTTGTGCTTTGTGTGTATTACATCACTTTGAAATCTGGCTATTCCAAAGCGCCGTCTTCTCAATGCTCCCTTTTAACGAGGCTGGTGTTAGTTTTTGGGATTTACCATATTGCCAGCCGCTAAGGTTTTCCTTAAAATTCCAACCACATCACACGGGCATATTTTTCTCTTTTAGATGTCTGACTGCTGAGGAGAAATCGATTCCCGAGCCGCTCCATTTCACTGTATAAACAGAAAATGATTGTAGATTTAACGTTAAAAGTCGTGTAAGGTTTATTTGATTTGTTGATATAGATGTGACATTTAGCTGAAACAGACATTGCTTTAAAGCTTTTATTGTGCGCGCTGAGGCAAAGACACAGACCTTTTATGTGAGGTCGGGATTCAGGAGACAAACAGACACTATGTACTGCACATACACTGAGTGACTTCAAATAAAAACTCAGTCAAAGTTGTTGGGAAAGTTGCGTGTCCTTTCACTTTAATATTTAACCAGAGCAGTGCTTTCTATCCAAGACTTCCCGGTAACCTTTGGTCACTGAATTATCTACTCAGTAAGCCGTCCAATCCATCCAGCATCCATCTTCCACTATGTCTCGCTCACTGAATAATGTTAACCTGCTATTTCTGTTACCTTTGCAACAGAAAACGTTTACACTGTTTACATGCAGTACTGCGCAAAAGTCAGGTATGATTTAAAAAAAATTATAAAACAAAGGTGATGCAAAATAAGGCTTCTAAATTTTAAGTAATTTGTAATAAAGAGTCCCGTGTGACTACGGTATCCTTTTCCTTTAAAATTGAATTATGTTGGGTGAGCTGTCGCATGGTTTTAGAAAAATATGTTGATGAAGTCATGAGTCATGTTTATTGTCTTTGTGAAACTATGCATTGGGCTGGAATTTAGCACAGTCATCAGGATTTTATTAATTTCATAGTAAGTCATTTCTTTCGGCTTCTCCCTTTTTGCTTGGGGTCACCATAGCAGATCCAATATGGATCTGCATGTTGTTTTTTGGAACATGTTTTACACTGGATGCCCTTCCTGATGCAACTCCACATTACATGGAGAATAGGCACGGGTAGTCTCAAACTGGGACTACGTAGCCACCATGCTGCCATTTTATTAATTTCACATGGCCTGTTAATTTCCTTATTTTCTTATATTAATTTATTTGGTAAAGTTGAAAAAATGATCTAACATTTGATTTGTTTTTAAAATATTGTTTGTTTATTTGTCTGGTTTTTTTAAATGAACAATTGGAAATTCCAGATTTGGTGTTATACTGACATACTATTGAAGAAAACACTCACCCAAAAATGCATTGATGCAGAAAGACTTTTCCACAGCAATGGTAAATATATTTTACCCATACCATAAAAGAACAACTTCAATTTTTTCTGACATTGACAATCAGAACTGGTCAATCTGTGTTGGTTTCATAACTTTTCTGCATCTGATATAATGAATTAATTGTTCTTATTGTATTTTGTTTTGCATTGTTTTACTGTCATGCTGTGCATTGCCTTGTGTAACTATACTGGAAAGTGTGAAATATACATATTATTATTATTATTATTATTAGGAAGGTAGAGGAATTGATAGCACCCGTTTGTCTGTTTCTCTTTGTTCTGTCTTTTGAACTAATTGACTTTTGACTTTTATTTTTACTGTGCATCCAGACATTGTCTGGAATTGAAGGTCAAGATCAAAGGTCAAGTTCAATTTTTTTTTAAATTTTTGCATATTTGGACAATGTTGCAGCAAACATAGGTCACTGAGGTCAAGGCCACTGTGAACACTTTTGTAATAAAAATAGGTTTCCTCATACAGTGTATGATTCAGTGAAGCCTTATTTTAGGTAAACCTCTGATTTTCCATGATAACGCAGTCAGTATGACCTTGACTGTAGACAGAAATGATGAATGGTCAAGTCATTTTAGGGCTAAAGGTATAGGTCCCTGTTTTATGATTCCTTGGCTTATGGGCAGTAATTATTATTATTATTATTATTATCATTATTATTATTATTACTGGTTTCATTAGCAGGGAAGGTAGATTAGAAGATTAGATACAACCCCAAACATAAAAAGTTGGAACAGTATGGAAAATGGAAAAACAAACAAACAAAGAAACAAAAATGCAGTGATCCTTACATTTACTTTGACTTCTATTTCAGTGCAGACAGTATGAACCCAAGATATTTCATGTTTTGTGTGGCCAACTTCATTTCATTTGTTAATATACATCCATTCCAAAAAAAAAGTTGGGACGCTAAAGCATTTACCACTTTGTAATGTTGCCATTCCTTCTCACGACACTTAAAAGATCTTTTGGCATTGAGGATACAAGCGATAAAGCATTTCAGGTGTTATTTTGTCCCATTCTTCCTGCAAACATGTCTTAAGTTGTGCAACAATACAGGGTTGTTGTTATTGCATTTTTTGTTTCAAAATTCTCCACACATTCTCCATTGGGGACAGGTCAGGACTGCAGACAGGCC
>OMMV01202062.1:0-10625 GCA_900302635.1 Chatrabus melanurus
TATATTTCGCTGAGCCATCACAAGTCTCTGATACTTTCTGTTGCTTTTCTCCTGTAGTGTGGAAGGGGAGTCCCAGTGTCCAGAGACGGGCACCCACAAAGACGGCTCTTTCATCCAAAATCCTTTCCTGCGTAGCTCAGAACGTTACAGCGACAGTGGCAACACTCCCTCTGGGATCAGGGGTCCCACATGTGTGGCTGCCTCCAGTTCAGCCAGCTTGGCCTGGGCACTGCGCACACGCCACCAACCTGCCAGCGTAGCCCTCCGCAAGCAAGAGGAAGAGGAAAACAAGAGATGCAAAGCTCTTTCCGACAGCTATGAACTTTCAACTGATCTGCAGGACAAAAAGGTATGAGGATATTTTTGGGTAGAAAAGCATTTTTTTTTACTTTATGAGCATTAAATATTGGTGGCCCAACTCCTAACCCAATGAGCTCCCTGATCTAACCCGGTACTGGTCACACTACCTGTCTGTGTCCTTGGACAAGACACTTCTGCATTTTCCCAGTCCACCCAGCTGTAAATGGGTACCGACTTTGGCTGGGGAAGTAACCTGTGATGGAGTGCCATCTTGTCAAAGGGGAGCCGTAAACTCTAAACTGCTTTACGCTACGGTATCCGGGTACAAACATTGGCACCAAAGGGCCTCAGGGCTGATTTGGACCTACTTCTACTTCTTTATGAGCATTAGCATGTACCAAGTTGATGCACTTTGCATCAAACTTGGCAATGGTAACACCCGAGGGCATGATGAGAAGCTTGTCAAGCACAGAGCAGTCAAGACTGTGAGGCAGAACTTCATGACTCTGAGGCCCACAAACACCTGGAATGCACTGCCCCAAGATGCAGTCTCCGCACCAAGTTTGAATGCCTTCCAATCAAGGCTGGATAAGCACTGGGCTAATTTCCGCTTCAGCCGCCAATCCGTGCATGATCACTTTTAAAACAGAAGGCACCAAAACAGAATTGCTAAATCTTACAACAGGCTTTTAAGCCTAAACATAGAAGAAGAGGATATGATATGATGTGATTTATGATATGTGATGCACATATGTTTTACATTTTTGTGTTGCCTCTCCCATCTCTTTTCCAGGTGGAAATGCTGGAAAGAAAATACGGTGGCTCCTTTGTAAGTCGCAGAGCAGCGAAGACCATTCAGACCGCCTTCAGGCAGTACCGTATGAACAAGAACTTCGAGCGCCTCCGAAGCTCCGCTTCCGAGAGCCGCATGACACGCCGCATCATCCTGTCCAACATGAGACTGCAGTATTCCTTTGATGAGCGACAGCCTCAGCAGCAGGCACAGACACAGACTAACTTCACCCACAGTGTGGCCATAGGGCCTCCTCATTCCCCAGACACAGATCGACCAGAAGACTACACCCACCTGGAAGACACCTTCTCAAAACAGGTTACATGGTTGTGTTTTCTTTGTCTGGTTTCGCTTAAGTCATCAGGTTGTTTTATAGAGTCTTTTATGGCATGACAGTGTCAAAGGTCTATTCAGCTAGAGAGAGGCAACAAACAAGGGAGAATCGAATAGAAACCGAAGAAAAAGCCAAACCAGATCATCAAACAGGCAGTCGGTCTAATCGTGTCAGGGTTGCCTTACACCACCAGCTTTAAGCCCCCTTCTCACGTTCATGGATATAAATCCCAAAAGGTCACCGATTGAAACCTTGTCCTTACCTTGGAAACCTTAGAGGGCCTGGAAGGCTGTCTGTGGTGAACTGGGATATTCCATCATTGTGCTATGGTCTTGTTTTAACTGTGGATAAATTTTCAAGATGTTTTTTAAAAAATTCCATCAAAAACTTCTATTTACTTTGGTAATCTTTTGTGTTGTTATACAACCTCAATTCCAAAAAAGTTGGGTCGATGTGTAAATGCAAATAAAAACAGAATGCAATAATTTGAAAATCTCATAAACCCATATTTTATTCCCAATAGAACATAAACAACATATTAGATGTTGAAACTGAGACATTTTTCCATTTCATGAAAAATATTAGCTCATTTTGAATTTGATGGCAGCAACACATGTCAAAAAAATTTGTAACACTAGCAATTTATTCTAAATATAAGGATTAAATCATCAATTTTACAGCCAGTTTTCTTCAGACTAGTCAGGGGATGGATACATGAACATTTCCAAGTCACTGAATATGTCTTGGACTTCATTTACACCAATCATTAAGAAATATAAACAGTATGGTACTGTATGGGAAATCTGTGTCAAGTAGGCAGTTCTCAAAAACTGAGTGACCATGCTGGAAGGAGACTAGTGAGGAAAGCCACCAAGAAATCCAGACAGCTCTGAAAGAATTATAGACTTCTGAGGATGTGAGTGGAGAAACTGGGAATGGTGCAACATTTCACAGCTTCATAGTGGAGTGGAGCAGAGATGGATTTTCCTACAACAAAACAGATCAAATGTAGGCTTGCATGTCCCATGTGCCTTCTGGCAAACTGTAGCTGAAATATCACATCATCTTTTGAAAAAAATCCTTCTCTGTGCCACTCCACCATGAAGCTGTATAACTGGTGATGCAACAGACAAAAATCAGACCGCCCGGTAGATCAGCATGTTATGTCATCAGACCGCCCGCTAGATCGGAATGTTATGTCATCAAACCATGCACTAGATCACATTCATGAGCCACCATGATCTCCATGCTTTGTCATGGTTATAGATCGTGATATTCCATGAAGCATATCTGTGAAAGTAGGACCAGAGCTTTCAACCATCAAAACACCTTGGCGCATAATTCTTGTTAACTGATTATACATCTATTTTATACAATCCAACAAAAGCACCGTAATAGTGTAAGTTGTACTTCGTGACATGTGAGATGCAGAAGCAGGTTCACCTGTGTATGTGGAACAACAAACTCCAACTCCCTATTTGTGTTCCCTACAGGTGAAGTCCCTAGCTGACTCCATTGATGACGCCCTCACCTGCCGCGCCGGTCGTGATGATTCCCAGGAGGGAAGCAGGGAGGGCAGAGGAATTAGTGAAGACTTTGGGGAGTGTGTGTGGAGCAGCAGCAGCAACCCTTCCTCCCAGAGAGGTTTGGGAGAAAGAGCCAGGGGTCCTGGAGGAGGGCTCAGTATGCATGGAGACAGTACAGCCACCTCGTACAGTGATGTCACCCTTTATATGGATGATGGCATACCCTCTTCCCCTCTGTCCCTTGACCGTGCACCCAGCAGCACAGATACAGAGTACTGGGGCCCAAGTGGAGGTGTCGGAGGACGTGAGGACAGCAGGGACACTGAGGGCGGGGGTAGCAGTAACAGTAGGCGCAGTACCCCTTGCACGGAGTGTCGGGACTATCGTCTGAGGGGCTCACATCTGCCTCTCCTCACTATTGAGCCGCCCAGTGATAGCTCAGTAGACATGAGTGATCGTTCGGACCGTGGCTCTCTGAGCAGACAGCTGGTCTACGAGCAAGAGTCTGGGGTAGGGGCTGGCTCCCCTCAGGGAACGCTCAAACATTCTCCCAACAACAACACACGCCCCTCGTCCACGGCAGCTGCCCAGGGTCAGACGCGGGCTCCTGGGAGACCCATACCCACACATATTCCGCACCAAGTGACAACGCATCACCACCATCACCACCACCCTATCCACCACCATCAGTATCCTGACACCCCATCATCATCTTCCTCCCCCCAGCAGCCCCCTGCCACCCCTCTGTCCTCCTCCTCCTCCACTGCGTTGCCCCCTGGTGGCTTGGAACAGCCATGTTGCTCCGATGGAGACAACGACTCTCTCAACTCTACAACCAACTCCAATGAGACAGTCAACTGCAGCTCAGGCTCCTCTTCTCAGGACAGTCTGCGGGAGCCTCTGCCTCCTCTGGGCAAGCAGACTTACCAGAGGGAGTGCCGCCATAGCTGGGACTCCCCGCCTTTCAACAGTGACGTGGTGCAGAGACGGCAATACCGCATAGGCCTAAACCTCTTCAATAAGTAAGACCATCACGATGCTTGTAGTATACATAGTTTTTTACTCATGTCATGGTGGATTCTGAAAAAAGTAACAGGGCTGCTATTTCAAGTTTTTATTTTCCTCAAACGGCAACTTCATTCTCAAGTTACTTTTAGCTTGCGTGCATACAGTACATGAAGGAATTCTGCAGCAGTGTTAGCCATCCAGTACTGCCGTGGTCCTCAATCTGCCAGGTTTTACAGGGGTTTACCATCAGCTTTTAGCAGATTCTCCAGCTTCAACATATGAACAGTTGTGTAGCACAGACACAGCTCAAGTTTATGACTACTGCACAACGTTCTTACTGTGTTAAACCTGCTACAATGCAAGAACTGCTACGCCTGTGATGCTGATGATGTTGTCTGAACATAGCAGAAACATGAGCCAATTAGCAGAGTCTGGCAGAGGCTTCTCACTGGACTTTGTGTATCATGGTGAAACCTCATACACAAGGTCACCTCACTAAAATCTCAGACAAGTTTGATGTTGGGTGTGTTTCAATTCTAATTGTGGCCACCAGAGGGCCAATTCTCTGGAACATTGGGTACGCAATAACTTGACAAAAGGATTTGTGTATCAAGGTGAAACTTGGTCCACAAGGTCACCTCACTAAAACCTTAGGCATGTTCGATATTAGCTGCATTGCAGTTCTAATCTTGGCCACCAGGAGGCAGAGTCTCTAAAACCTAATGTGCGCGAGATCTTGAGAAGATATCAAGCTTGCTGCTGTAGATTAGACATTAGTAAGGCCTTGCACAAACTCGAGGTTGGGCTCAGCAGCGCAGGTTAGGGTAAGTGTTGTCCTTGTACAAACACATGTATCAGTTTAATTATTTTAACAATCTAATGAATAACATCCGTTAAATTATTAACTCACCTCCGTGACTCAGTAAAAGGAAGGCAGAGTTCTAGGAATAGAATTTTCTACTGGCGACACACGTTTGCCATGCATTCCCCTAAGAGATGGTTAGCTTCTCGCCTTTGAGCGTTTCTAGTTTACTTGCTCGTATTATCAAGACTGGGTAAACATGCATCCCTGAAATGGCAGCCACACAAGGTACCATGATGATATCAATTGAAAGGAATAAATAAACTTGAGTGCATACTTCAGGCTACACATGCGAGCCCAGTAATCATTTCAACCGTGATTATATCATGAATCTGGTGAAAATAAATTTCTTGTCTATTTTTCGCCAACTTACAGGAAGCCAGAGAAGGGGATCCAGTACCTGATAGAGAGAGGCTTTGTATCGGATACTCCCGTTGGAATTGCTCGCTTCATTTTGGAGAGGAAAGGCCTGAGCAGGCAGATGATTGGAGAGTTCCTGGGAAACCGACAGAAACAATTCAACAAGGATATTTTAGAGTGAGTACAGGATTTTTTAGGGTAATTGTCTCCTTTTGTATGAGATCAGAATAGTTAAGGCAAAAGGCATGGCAAAGCTCTCCAACACTACATAAAACATGTAATGTTATGCAATGTGACTCATTTGACTTGCCAGTTGAGGCTCCACGCATAGAACAGGAGCGATTGCACTGACCTCTGCTGTGCGTTTCAGCTGTGTGGTGGATGAGATGGATTTCTCAGGTATGGACCTGGACGATGCTCTGAGAAAGTTCCAGGCTCAGATTAAAGTTCAAGGTGAAGCCCAAAAAGTGGAGAGGCTAATAGAGGCTTTCAGGTTTGTACATACTGAACACTGGCAGTTTACTGTCAAGAGAATAGAAAGTGATTATTTTTTTCAACGTGCAGTCCATTCAGATTTACTTGATTTGGATGCAGCATCATGATCATAATACCGTCCTGTTTCTCCTGCAGTCAGAGGTACTGTGTGTGTAATCCAACACTGGTTCGTCAGTTCCAGAACCCGGACACTATCTTCATCTTGGCCTTTGCCATAATCCTTCTCAACACAGATATGTACAGTCCCAACGTCAAAGCGGAAAGAAAGATGAAACTAGACGACTTCATCAAGAATTTGAGAGGTGCAGATCGACAAGCACGCACATTT
This sequence comes from Chatrabus melanurus, assembly GCA_900302635.1. Taxonomy (NCBI): domain Eukaryota; kingdom Metazoa; phylum Chordata; class Actinopteri; order Batrachoidiformes; family Batrachoididae; genus Chatrabus; species Chatrabus melanurus. The sequence goes on from OMMV01202062.1 coordinate 6,007, forward strand.
ATTTAATAACCTCACAGAAAGCATAATATAAGTGGCCATATGCTATGTTCACATTACGAGCTGAAGTGACCTGATATGATTAATTTGTCTGCATTACACAGATCAGAGGTCACCAACCCTGCTCCTGGAGGGCATCTGCCCTGCATGTTTCCCATGTCTCCCTGCTGCAGCCACAGCTGATTAGACTAGTTTGGTGTTTCCTTGCTCTTGATTGGCTGAGCACACCTGATTTAATTAATTAGCAGTGGGTGAAGCAGGGAGAGTTGGAAAATGTAGGGCAGGTGATCCCCAGGAACAGAGTTGGTGACTCCTGACGTGGATCTATTCTTTTTGTGTAGAGTGAACATTCCAAATCAGATATTTTTTCATACCAGATTTAAACCATTTGCATATGATATTAAATCTGATTTGAAGCGATATCACTGCTGTGAGAGGTTATGTAAACATTCCACATCACTTTTTTTTCATATGAGACTTAAAGTTCACTTCCGTGTGCAGTGAATCTGATCTTATTGGTATCTCATCTTTGTCAGTGAAGCTGCTGCAAGAATGTATAGATAAGATCTGCCAAATATCCGATTCAAGTCACTTCACCCAGTAATGTGTACACAGCAATAGAAAACATGTTAGAGATAATCAAAGACGTAATATGCATTATGTGTATCTTATGTAAAAGTCACGTGCATCCATTTATTGCTTTATTTAAGAGTGCATAATGGCACTTTTAATCATTATGTTTGGTCAATAATCTGCATGAAATATGTCAGAATTATAAGGACAATTTGTATAGTGATTTCATAACTTTCAAGCAAGTCTTGCTCCCACATTTGTGTGCAATCAGTAACTGTAATTATTATTATTATTTTGCATAGCATCGGTAATTTGTGGTTTCATCAGGTCAGGTCAGGTCTGGCAGCGTGTATTGATGCCGCACGTTGCCGCATCCACCAGTGTGATTTAATAACTATATTTTTCTTCTTTTCTGTGTCACAATCCAAGGTGTAGACAATGGTCAGGATATACCCAGAGACCTGCTGGTTGGTATCTACCAGCGCATACAGAAGTGGGAGCTTCGTACCAATGATGATCACGTGTCTCAAGTGCAGGCAGTGGAGAGAGTGATTGTGGGAAAGAAGCCTGTGAGTTTTCTAATTCAAACAGTGACCACATAACATTTCCCACATTACTGATTGATGCCGCTTTTTGTAACCAAACGAACAACTTTTCAGCACTCGTTAGGTGTTGATGTTTGTTGTGTATATGTCTGCGTAGGTGCTGTCTCTTCCCCATCGTAGGCTGGTGTGTTGTTGCCAGCTTTACGAGGTGCCTGACCCTAACAGACCTCAGAGAACCGGAGTGCACCAGCGAGAGGTCTTCCTCTTTAATGATCTTCTGGTGGTGAGACTCATATTCAACACTTTTTAAAGACATGGCAGATTTGTCCCCTTAAGAAATCTACTTCAGTGAACGGATCCTGCAAAACATGCACCATTTGTGTTGTGCATTAGGTGACCAAAATCTTCCAGAAGAAGAAAACTTCGGTAACCTATAGTTTCAGACAATCTTTTCCTTTGGTTGAGATGCAAGTTCACATGTTCCAAAACTCATGTAAGCGATCGTTTTCTTTTTGCGCAATTTAAGTAGTTGTAAGTCTCGATTCTCGTCTGTGGATAAGCCATGTATTTTTTTCCTTTGTTGTCATTTCTTAGACTACCCTCATGGAATCCGTCTGACCTCAGCCGTCCTGGGTGGAGAGAGGAAGGTTCTTATTGTCTTCATGGCGCCCAGTCAGCAAGACCGCACCCGTTTTGTTAGCGACCTCAGGGAGAGTATTGCTGAAGTGCAAGAGATGGAGAAATACAGAGTAGAATGTAAGTGCTCCACCTACTGGTGGTTAACGTGACTTACAGTTTAGAGTTTTGGCTTGCTGTATGATCTGTACGAGAAAAGATGAATGACACCAAGGAAAAACTTATTTGTGTAACATAAAATCTCCGTCTGTGTTCTAATGTAACCTCTCACTTTTCCTCTGCGCTGGTGATATGTATCTGTGTAATAACTCCCTTTTAGCTAACTTCGGCGGTCTAGTGATGAAAATGACATTTTCCTGGCTTGGTGTCTCAAAACAGTGGCTGTGTTTAAGATAAAATGAAGTCTTGATCACATGTTTATTTACAAATCGCAGGTTCTTCTGTTCAATGTTTGCATGGACTGGGTGTTGGGTAAAGTTGTGGAATCCTGCAACTTAAGTGCCTTCATTGAGGAAAGGTTCACTGACCTTAACTTTGCGGACGATGCTGTGGTCTTTGTGGAATCAATGCCCTGATTGCAGCACTTGAGAAGCTAAGTGAAGAGTCTAAGTGTCTGGGTTGGCGATTTTCCTGGATCAAGACTAAGATCCAGGCTTTCACAAACTTCCTGGATTTTGTGGTGAAAGGGTCAACCTTGTTGAAAGATTCACTTATCTCAACAGTGACATTCTGAGACCACAGCTTTTGAAATGGAGATACCCGGGAAGAGCTTATGGAGTTATGACGTCGCTGGACAGAGATGTTTGGTGATGCCTTTGCAAGAGAACGAAGGTCCAACTCTGCAGAGTCCTGTGCTACTTTATAGTTGTGAGACCTGGAAGCTAACCAATGACTTAAGGCGACGACGGGATGTCTTTGGTAACAGGTCTCTTTGGATGATCCTTGGATACCGCTGGAATGACTTTGTGATAAAGGAACAGTTACTTAGGGAGACTCAGATGAGGCATACTACTTGCATCTCGAGCGAACATCAGACATTATAGTCATGTGGCACGTTTCTCTGCACATGATCCAGTGCCCAGGTGCCTCAGTGCTTAGGACCCCAGCTACTGGAAAAGGCCAAGGGGACGCCCACATATCACCTGGCTGCAGCAAATAGACGGCTACTGTCGGGAGGTGGGGATGGACGAGTTGTCTGCTTGGGTGGTTGCCAACCAGGATCCAGGGCAGTTCATGTAGTGTGATGGATGCGGTGACTCGCAGCACCTGACCTGTTCTTCTCCCTCTCGTTTTAATTTGTGACCTCGGTGTTTGTTTGCAGCGGAGTTGGAGAAACAGAAAGGTGTGATGCGGCCCAGCTTGCTGACTGGAGGCGTGGTTGGAGGAGGCATCGGCATGAAGAGTGACGTTGTGAATGGTACTCTGGGAAGGACAAGTTTTGATGACAACTGCTCCGTGGGTGAGGGTCTCAAACGCACAGCGCTCAGCTCATCTCTCAGGGACCTTTCGGACACAGGTGAGACCTCAGACACACGGTCAGTTCAGCACTTTTGCTTGTCAGCGGGCTTGAATCGGGTAACAGGACGCCTACTATGATTTAGTTCTCTGCTATTGCTATATTCTGTTCTTTTCTTCTCTCACTGATGTTGTCTATATGGATCATAGCTTTTAAAAAACACTACAATTTTCCACTCTTTGCTAACATCACTCTTCCTGGTGGGGTGCAGGGAAACGTGGTCGCAGAAACAGTGTTGGTTCTCTGGACAGTACCATGGAAGTAAGTCTGAAAGACTAGATGTTGACTTGCAGTGTTTGTTAGACTTGTGTTATATCATTGACAGCACGCTGTGTATGTGCAGTCCACCTCCGTACGTACATGTCCACACGTGTCCGCACTGACCCTCTTTGCATGTGTGTGTTTTCATACTTTTCAAAGCATGTCCTTCACCTCCACGTACTGTACAGATTGTTCTAGTGTGTGATGACAAGCAGGCACAGGGGTCATATTGGATCAATCTAAAAGTCTGATGACACTTTATCTTCACAGGGCTCCATCATTAGCAGCCCACAGCCTCACCAGCGCTATCCAGTGCCAAGTGTTGTCCCCGGCTGCTATGTATCTGAAGAATTCCGGCCTCACCGCCCCATCCTGAGCCCCGGAACGGGGGTGGGGGGTGGGCCGGGGCAGCAACATACCACTGCTGGGACAGGAGTTGGGGGAGTCTCCAGCAGTGTAGAGAGAGCAGGAGCGGGGAGTGGCCCTGGGGGGAGCAACAACAACAGCAGCTCCTTCCTGGGCTCCCTGTTTGGCAGCAAACGCGCCAAGCCACCAGGGCCCCTCATTCCACCGGGGCCACCCTACCCCGCGCCTGTCCCCCCACCGACTACAGGAGGGCCCCCTCCTCACTCCCCTTCATCGCTGTGCCAGTTGGACGGGGGGCCTTCCAAGATTCAGGCGCTGCACGCACAGTACTGTCACGTGGCCACCGTGCAGCCTCCACCACCTTACTATCATCACCATCGCTACCACGTCCAAACTGGTCCTCCAACTTTGCAAGGCGTACCCACTCTTACCATACAGAGAGGCCCACTACCTTGTCGTCCACCGCTTGGCCCCCCACACAGCCAACACCCTCAGCTGGCCCATCTCTCCCAGCTTTCCCAGCATGGGCTTCCGGGTCGCTATACCAACATGGTGGTGGGCTGTCCCCCCCCACTTTCTCCTCACTCCCAACATTCCCAGAACCCGCAGTTCACCCTATACCACGCGCAGCCCACACACTGTGTCAGAGGGGGCGGCGGCCCTGGTACCAAACCTCCTCTAACGTTGTCTCATTCTCACCCGCACCCCCACGCACACTCCCAAAC
>OMMV01202076.1:0-13223 GCA_900302635.1 Chatrabus melanurus
TGCAGCAGGTACGAAAACGAACTGAAGGGTTTTTTAATCAATCGTGGGGGCGCGTGGGCGGAAACAGTGATTTATAGTGGCGCGCAGTAAAACGTGAAAGCGCGTGAGAGCCGTCGTGTCGCTTCGTAACGACGCGTGCCGGAATGGGCTCCAAGAACCATCAAGAATACACTACGAATGCTGTCACGCTCTATTACGCTTCACCACTAATCACCACCAATCAACACGCTCAGTTGCGCACTCCACGAATTGAGGGTGATTCGTGGAAGATTTTTTGACAGGCAAAAACATGCTCCACGAATGTCACGGACCGACACGCGCTTTTAAGAACTCTATTCAGATGCGTTAAGTCACGCTAGGAATGTCACGAATGTGCCACGAATGACGGGAAAATGCTTTTCGTAGCGCATCGTGCCTATGTGTAAACCTAGCATAAAGGGAAGATTTTTAAGAAGAAAGATTTTGCACAATATCCTTTAATGCTGTTGCTGAATTGTGGTTCTGAGTATTTAATGACTAACCTGTTTTTAACACTGTCACCTCTGGTGCAAACACAGAAACAATTTTATATTCTAATCACATCACCCAAAAAATGACACACACCAACAAAGTCACAACTGCAATTATGCTGGTCTTATGTGTTTGTTTTAAAAAAATACCTTAAAATTTTGAAAATGATACAAAAGAATTGACTCAGAGGCACGATGATGTGTCATAATTCTTACTCAATATTAATAAAAACTGCACATGCACTGTATGTTTTGAAATGGTTTGTGAAATCCACTCACCTTTCAGCCTTTCAGACTGATACGTTTTATTACAATCATCTTTCTGAATGACTGTGTTTGAGCTCTCAGCCACAGCAGGACCATATTTCAGCAGACTGCTCTACGCCTGGTGAGAGAGTGCCCGCTTCCTCCCATTGAGATACTTGATAATGGCCGACCAACTTCCCACCGTTCCAGCCGGGTGGGAGACTGTGGACAGACAATGGGACAGCAGGATGGACACCGGATCAGAAACTGTGGGCTTTGTAGATACATAAACACAATATACATCTCGGAACCTGGGAATGCTAAGTGATCCGTCACATTTGGGAATGGCAAAGCAAATTTTGTCTCTGTGTTCTTGCAGAATGTGGGGAAGTAGAAGCTTATCAGCTGGGCTATTGTGTTGTCATTGTGAAGCTAAACGTCATCAGCAAATGTCTAACGTCAGAATTTCAAGGTGAACTTTCATTCATTCATTTTCTAAACCCGCTTATTCTAATTAAGGGTCACAGGGTGCTGCAGCCTATCCCAGAGGTCATTGAGCGAGAGGCGGGGTACACCCTGGACAGGCCGCCAGTCCATCACAGGGCTACATATAGACAGACAAACACATTCACACTCACATCAAGGTGAACTTCTTTAATAAAATCATTAAAACGGTGGCTGGGTACCGCTGGAATGACTGTGACAAATGAACGGATACTTAGGGAGACTCAGATGAGGACTATCTCTTGCTTTGCGAGGGAATGTCAGCTACAACATGTTCACCATGTGATGTGTTTCTCTGGGTGTGATCCACCATGTAGGCGCCTCAGGAGCTATCTACACTACCACGTTTTCAGGGGAAAACAGCTAATTATCTAACCGTTTTGGCCTTCCATCCACACCGGTTTCTTCTCCACTAACCAGCGCTTTTCAAAAACGCCCTCCAGAAGAAGACTCACAGGCCAGCATGCCAGTGGTTATTTTCTATTTTCCAGCATATTTAGACTTAAGTATCGCTTTGTACACCTTACAAGAACTATTTCACGGGCAAGACATTGCCTACTGCACACAATGCAGCAGACCATCGGTGAGGTGGAAGCATTATTAACCGGAGAGAGAATAACGATTCTGGATGCCGCCTGGAATGAAATGAGTGAGTTGTTGTTGTTAGTCTTTGGGCTGCCCCCGGGTGCTCGGGGTCGCCACAGCAGATCGAGTACAGATCTGCGTTGGGATTTGGCACAAGTTTTACACCGGATGCCCTTCTTGGCACAACTCCAATTTTACATGGATAAACACACACAGCCCCTGGTCTTCCCAAGTGGTCTCCCAGCCAAGTACTAGTCAGGACCGACTCTGCTTCACTTCTGAGATCTGCCAGGATCAGGTGTAGACAGAGCAGGATGGCTGCTAATGAAACGAGTGAGTGATTTCAAAAAAATATAATTTCTAACGTCCACGAGTTCCTGCTACAACTAGTGAAGCTGATTTCTGACAAATTTAACTTTATAACGTCCACGAGTTCCTGCTACAACAAATGAAGCAGTGATTTCTGAAAATATAACGAGTGTCTAGGGGATTTTGCTTCAAGAGCAAAGCACGCGGAAGAATTCTCGGATGAAGTTTGCTGTCTGACAAAGGAAGACTTTTTTAAAAAAACACATTTTTTATCACAGTAAATAATATCCAGTATAATTCCACAAATGTGCACACAGTACACGATGTTTCCACAGACAAAGGCTGACGTTACAGACCTCACTGAATCAAACAGGACAGTGAGAAGTGTTGCCAAGTTTAAACTCCAAATCTACATTACTAAGCAAAAGTCTTATCTGCCCCAAGGTTTATCTGATTTTTTTACATGTGTATTTCCATTGCTGTCATAAAAGAAAATATATTATATGAACAAATGGTAATTTAATGAAATGAAGAAGTTTGTCACCAATTTTATATATAATTTGAATTTTATGTAATTTTATGTCAAGGGTGTTTCTATTTTCTTCTTTTTTTGATGATAAATGTTTTTGAAAAGATATATCTTGAAATATTGTTTACCAGTGTGTTTTTCTTGTGTCACTAACACAATGTTAACATCTTGACCTAAGGACAACTACATATTTTCTGATGATTGAATGTTGTTGTGATGAAAAGGGAAATAAATATTTAACAGTGTAACTTGATGTTTCCACATTTTACTTTCCAGAATGTCTCCATTTAAGATGTTTTCCATTAGTTGCCATGTGAATGTTTAGCTATGAAAAGACAAGAACATAATTGAATGTTTTATTGCTCTACTTTCACATGTTTTTTAGATTTGTCAGTTACACAGAAATCTGAATAACTTGATGCAGTGGTACTCTGTCCTGTTAGTTTTTATTGCCCCATTCTTAATGTTTATTATTTATGTACTGTATTTCTAAATTTGCGGTATTTTGTGTAATCTGGCATTATTTGCGCACTTGACCTTGTTTCACCGTTGTGAAGGTCGAGTGATATTTTAGACACAATCCTCAGCAGCTGCCCAACAGTCCTGGGGGAGGGCCGCTGCCGCTGGCAACACAACCAGGTGTTGAAGACAGTTGCTGAGGCCATCGCCAAAGCCTGAACAAACAACAAGCATGTCCGCAGCCAGAGGATCATCGGCTTTGTCAGAGCTGGACAGGAGCCACAGTCACAGTCGGGGCTGCTTGCAACTGCATCAGACTGGGATTTAAGAGTCGACTTGGGGAGACAGCTGAAGTTTCCTGAGTATGTGATGTCAGCTTTGTTGAGGACAGATGTGGTGCTTTCATCAGTCTCTTCAAGGCAGGTGATCCTTTTAGAACTGACAGTTCCCTGGGAGGAACGAATGGAGGAGGCAAATGAACGGAAATGGTCCAAGTACTAGGAGCTGTTGGACCATTGCCGAAGGAGAAGCTGGAAGGCTCGATGTGAGCCAATTGAAGTAGGGTGCACAGGCTTTGGCGGCTGTTTACTGTGCAAGGTCTACACTCTACTTGGCATAGGAGGGACCCGTGGATCAGTGCTGCTGGGACACAAGCTAGGGCCTGATCAACGCTCGCCTGAGTGAGAGGGTATGATGTTGAAAGATCCAAAACCCTCGATGACCTCGGGAACATCACATCCGTTGATGTATCTTTAATCATAGAGACGCATATTTCCATCAAAATGAAGCCAAAGCAGGTAGGTTTTTACACACATAAGTGGAATAAAGAATCCTCATAGACTGTTCAAATATGACAAACCTGAACAAATACATTCTAATTTCCCTAAACAAGCACATTTTAAACATAAACGTCTGCTTGTCTATCAGCTCATCAGTCGGGTAACAACCACAGTCTGTGCTTTACAGAGTCACACAGCTTCACACAGAAATCAGTAAACACCGCGAGGCATTCTGGGAGTCTCTCTGGGACCTCCTACTACATGACGGCACCGATCAACACTACTTTAACTTGCTTTGCACTAGAGAGCACTACAAATGGAGAAGAAGAAATTTACACGGTTTAGTATGGACGGAGATATTTTTGGATCTGGACACGTGCCGTTTTCATTTGTAGCCAGCAGCTTTACAGCGTGCCGTGTTAATGTGGACACGGTCTCTGTGTTGAGGACCTCGGCAACTGGAAAAGGCCAAGAGGGTGCCCACAATTCACTTGGCTGCAGCAGATAGATGATTACTTTTGAGAGGTGTGGATGAAGTGGTTGTTTGCCTGGGTGGTTGCCATCCAGGACTCAAGGTGGTTCTGTGGTGTGGGGGATGTGGCGACGCGTGGCATCAGCACATGCTCCCAGATCTGACCCGGTAGCTGCAGAACATTATCACATTTTCAGAATTAAAAACATGCTCACTGAATCAATTTTGAGCCAATTACATGCCAGCTAGTCAAGATAGCAGGCATAATAAGGGCTGGCTTTCTAGCTAGATCGCGCCAGCTTCCAGCACAATGAATGAAACTGGAAGCTTGGTGACATGGCTTTTGTGCCATTATTGTGGCGCTAATCATCATATGCAAATGTATAATGTTAAAAATCCAAGTTAAACATTTTAAAAATAAAATCATTAACAGTGCAGAAGCCTAATATTACCTGAGGAACACATTTTCAGAATAAAAAATATGCTTGTTTGGCTATTTTTTTTTTTTTTTTTAGCCAACTATATGATAAGTAGTCAAGATAACATGCTTGGCAAACCATGTAAGGACGGGTTTGCCAGCTAGCTTGCTTGGTCGCTGCTCAGATGACAGTTACCGGAAGAGAATATAGTTCTACTAGCTACTGTTGGCTTATAACTAACAATAAACTACAGTGCAATAATATAGTTTTTGTATATTTTATGCTTCAGTGGAGCAGGATTCCGTAAAACTTAATTATCTGCCTTCATTTTGAACGCTATTTATTTCTGCAAAAGGTTAGCAGATTGTAATTCTGCATCAAAAAGAATTCAAAGTTTAGAAATACTGAATGTCAAAAAGCAAGTACTGTATTTTGTCTGTCGGAGGGAATCTAAGCAATCCACTGAGAAATGAAAATGTAAAATGTAGAGTTAATAGATACCTTCATCATCACCACCTGACACAACTTTGGTGTGCTTATATAATATTCCAGAGACATAACTGCCACCTGCTGCATGGTTAGTGTATGCTGGATGGATGATGGAAAATTAGGAGCAGGTGTTGTTGTCAGTAACTGAGACATCATTTCACCGTTTCTGCACAGAGATGTGCTAAATCAGAAAAGTAGTTATTTTCTGCTTGTTTCACAGCAGTTGCGTTGTAAATCTCAAATGAGGTGTTCATGCCTCCACACAACCCTGTGGAAAGGATATTTTATGAATGTAGCAGAAGCAGACGCTTCTTCCTTCTCTTGTTATCTCTCTCAACATATATGTAGTTTTGCAGTTACATGCATCTTGGAATGAGTTTGTCAGTTTCTTTCATGTCCAAAGCCAAGGTCTGGTGGCCAACAAGGCCGGAGCTGCTTGTATATTGAAATGAACACAATTAAAAGTAGAACTGTAAACTTGTGTGCCAGAATGCATGTGCATTTGGTCCCTCACAATGCTTTCCTGTCTTAGATAGTGATTCATACAGAGAAAGGTGTGAATGTGAGCAGGGTGTGCCTGAAAAAGAGCATTGTTCTCATCACAACTCCCTTGATTAAATTCAGTGTGGTTTAAAAAAAAAAAAAAAAATTATAAAGAAGAAGGAGCAGGTGGCGAGACGTCATAGTGAGAAAAGAACACAGCAAAAGTAAATATACTGATGTATGGCAGAACGTTTTAATTACTCAAATCGGTACACAGTGATTCAAATGCTACACATATTCAACAAAATCATAAATGCAACATTTTTGTTTTTGTTATTATTTTTCATTCATTAAAGTAAAAGAGCTATGACTTATTCTATGCACACAAAAGGCTAATTTCTCTTGAATTTTGCTCACAAATTTGTTCAAATTAGGGCTGCAATGAACGATTATTTTTGTAATTGATTAATGTATCTGGGGCAAGACGGACACACCAGCCTGTCCCCTGTGCTCTGGAAGAGGCTCCCTGGAACCACCTTGGGAGAGGGCCGCTACCATTGGCGGCACGACCAGGTCCTGAGATCCATCTCAGAGGAGAGATGTAACTCCAAAGGCGTGTCGAACAACAAGCAAGTTGTCCACAGGAGGAACATCACCTTTGTCAGGGCTTGGGAGCAGCCCCAACTGCAGTCTAAACTAGTAGCCAGGCTCTTCAGTTCAGCGTTGGACTGGGAGCTGCATGTCAACATGGGGAGGCAGCTCAAGTTCCCAGATTATGTGGTGGCAACTTCTCTCAGGCCAGATGTGGTGGTGACATCAGCCTCCACAAAGCGGGTGCTCCTGATAGAGATGACAGTTCCCTGGGAGGACCGTATGGAGGAGGCAAACGAACGGAAGCGGACCAAGTACCATGAGCTGTTGGAGCAGTGCAGGAGGGCTGGCTGGAAGGCACGCTGTGAGCCCGTCGAAGTGCGGTGTAGCGGCTTTGCTGGCCGCTCACCGTGCAAGGCCTTTGCACTCTTAGGCATCACAGGGGCGGAAAAGAGGAAAGCCATCAAGAACATCATGGAGGCTGCAGAAAGGGTCTCCAGATGGCTTTGGCTCAGGAGGAGTGCACTGTGGGTCAGTGCTGCTGGGACAAAAGCCAGAGCCTGATTAACTCTGGCTGGGTCACCTGAGTGAGGGTGTATGAAGACCCGAAACACCCAATGATCTCAGGAACATCACTGAAGATGTGTCTTCAGTGAAGACAGTGAAGATGTATCTTTGACATTTATTAATTGACTAATGGCTTTTTTTAATTTTTTTATTAGTCTACTGATTATTTTTAGATTAGTCAATTATGCTTTGGTGAATTTACCAGTAATTCATAACTATAAATTCTACCAATAACTTTCAGCCTTGCATTTAAATACTATTTTGTCATAAAAAGTATTTAGTTTACAAATTTTTAAAAAAAAATTGCAGCATATAAAGTGCCAAAAATTAAAAAGGCAGTCAGTAGCCGGGTTTCCATTATAGATTTGTGACAAATGTTTAGCGATATTTTCAGATTGCCGATTAACTATTGCGCAAATCTGTAATGGAAACCCGGCTATTGACTTCCTTTTTAATTTTTAAATATTTTCAGAATGTCGATAAAAAATAGTTGCGAAATGACAGCGTTTCCATTGAGTTATTGAATGCCACTGCTGGGTTTTGTGCTCTCACGAGAACTGTTATTCCAATAATCATGGTGACAGATCAGTAAGTCCCGCTAAATATTGGCATTTCATTGTTTTTTTTAATCCAATATTGCCGTAACGTTAGCTCTTATAACATTTAACAAGTTCTCCGTCTCTTACTCCACGCATACCATGTTGAGTATTTTAGAATTTCTGTTCGTCATGTGACCCGTAATAGCTAAAAAAAAAAAAAAAAAGGGTTTCCAGTACATTTTTTCAAAATAAGGCTTTTTCGAATCGCCTGAAAAACCACCTCATGTGAGTGCAAAAAAGGTTTTTGCAATATTTGAGTTTTTTAAATACATGTGTTTCCATTAAGTGCATTTTCAATTTGCTACTTCAATTTGCGCAACTTGGAGGGTAATGGAAATGCGCCTATTGGGAAAAAAATGAAAGAAAACCTTGCATACAGTTTTGCCTCTTCCTGACACACAAAACAAAATAAAATCCTCACATATTTCATAGGGCTGCAACTGATGGCTATTTTCATTATCAATTAATCTGTTGATTATTTTATGGATTAATCCATTAGTTGTTTGGTCCATTAAACCTTTACCAAGACAATCCATCCTCCTGGCTGGTGTGGCATATCAAGATGCTGATTAAACAGCATGATTATTGCACAGATGTGCCTTGGACTGATCACAATAAAAGGCCACTCTGCAAAATGTGCAATTTTATCACACAACACAATGCAATAAATGTCATGTTTTAAGGGAGTGTGCAGTTGGCATGTTGACTGCAGAAACGTCCAAATGAGCTATTGCCCATGAACTGAATGGGCAATAGCTCATTCATCAAAAGCCGTCTCCAGTGTCTTTTGTAATCAGTCCCATAACTGCAGACCACGTGTAACCATGCTAGCCCAGGACTGCCACATCCAGCTTCTTCACCTAATAAAGATCTTTTTTCAAGATGAACTGCACATTTTGAGTGGGCTTTTATTGTGACCAGTCCAAGGAACATCTGTGCAATAATCATGCTTTGTAATCGGCTGATGGTTTATCTTGGCAAAGGTGAGGTGTTCACATGAAATTTGTGAATAAAATTTGAGAAAGATAAACCTTTTTTTTGCGCATAGAAGAAGTCAGATTTTTTTTTACTTCAACTCATGAAAAATGGTAGCAAAAATGAAAGTGTTGCATTTATATTTTTGTTGAATGCATTTGATGTATTCACATTGTCACCGACTAGCTTTTTAGAAGTGAAATACGTTGCACACCCTCATGACCGGAGAGTGATCCCAAATCTTAGCACGATATCCAAAACACACGATTTAAACAGGTCACTGGATAATTAGGGGACCATTGAGTTTCTTTAGTGACCTTGTGAAACCTCAGCTGTGAGATCCTGTCTTGTTCCTGCATATCACAGGCTATGTTCTGGTCGTTTCCTTAAGTGTGCCCCCACCAGCCCCCCTCTCATTTCCTCCATACCCAAACAAAAGAGGCTTCTCTGGGAAAAGCGCTCTCCCACTTATGTTTCTGTGTAGAGCACAAACCTGCATCTAAGCAAACTGTGGTCGCCGCCATGTCTGTACAGAAGGTACAGCAGCACAGATGGCACCCGGGCTCAGAGTGATTTGTGTACAACATCAGTCCAACTGACCCAAATAGTCTCGCTTCCACGGAACGAGATGGACCCAGAACAGAGTAGTGTTCATCACAACCATCCAGCTATGATCTGGTTGTTAGGCATGTGGTTTCCTACAGAATAAACCATTTTTATGGACTTCAGGTTTCATCTGGGGAAGCAGTCCAGCAGGCCAAATTAGTGCAACACGAAAGTCTGCATATGGTGGGGTATGCCATCGTTTTTTTCACCATAATATCCAAACTAATTTCGGTCTTGATTATTAAGAACAAAATTCACATGTGTCAGGAGAACATTAAACTATAGACCATCTTCTCAATGTCTGCAGCTGTCCTTTGTTAGGTTAGTCAGCAGTTTGAGTGCTAAAGGTTTCAAACCTCTTCTTCAGGTACAAAATAAAAGGCTTCCATTTCTATAGCATCTTCCTGATGAGCTGATGCCTAAAGCTACAGTGTGTACGATTTAGTGTCATCTAGTGGTGAGGTTGCAGATTGCATTCTGGCATCAACAGCACGATTTTGTTTCCCTTCACATTTTCTCTTATATAACGAGGATTCTTGCTCCCTTGCCTTCTCCTGTGATAAGCAATATGTATGATCCTCCAAAATTAGGGTTCTCAAACTTGTTAACCTGCTCTAGCAACCAGCAGACAGGGTATAGGGGAGCAACCACTGATTCCTCTTTTTTTTCTCCTTCAGTCTTCCAGCTGTGCTGCAAAATGTGAAAGGCAGAGGTAAGTGACCTTAATCCCTTTTGGGCTACTGTATCAACATGGCGGTGGAACATGGGGGCCTCCATGAGGGGGCCCACTCTCATGTAGATATGAAGGGCTCATTCTAAGCTTATGAAAATACATTGATTTGTTGTTGCAGGTAATTATCCACTAATGAACAGGTTATAAATGCTACAGTCCATTTCTGCTAATAAACACCCCTAAATCCTATACACTGTAGCTTTAAAGGGGACGTTTGATGTTTTTCAACCTGGTCTCTAATTTTATTAAATGTTTTTGGGTTCATCTTTTCACTCGTGGCAAAAATGTATTTAATCAGTGCAGTATTTATTTAGAATGAAAACACCATTATGGGCTAAACAGCTACATAATGTAATTGTACAGGGCAAGCTAAAAACACTGACGGTAAATCACTTCTTGTCACCACTGAACAGGCAACGTGTGTGGTTCCCAAACCCGGTCCTCAGGCCTCCCTAAGGGCCCTTAACCAAGTCGGTGTGCAGTGGAGCAGCACGCTGACAGTGGAGTGTGAGTGTGTGGGTGAATGTGAGCCATTGTTGTAAACCGAGGACCGGGTTTGGGAACCACTCTATTAGCATGGAGAGGATCCCTACAGAGGTAACTGTGCACATGTTTACGTCACTAGATGTAAAGACACTTTTTTTTAAATGACCGATTATACAATTAGCTGCACACCTTAGCTTCGCTGTTCGCCACTGAGTTGTTACAAGTCGATTGCCGATGAGGGGCTCATTCCAGTAAACCAAGACCCTCATCGGAATTCGACTTGCAATGACTCATTGATGAACAGTGCCACTGGACAATTAGCGACTAATTGCATAATCAGTTGTTTTAAAAAGTTTCTTTTCATTTATTGAGGTAAATATGCACACGTTTACCTCCATAGGCATCCTCTCGATACGAAACACTTCTAAAGACATTTTCGCCTGTTCAGTGGCAACAAGAAGCAGTTTATTGTGACTGTTTTTAGCTTGCCAAGTGCCATTACATTATGTAGCTGGTTAGCCCGTGGTGGTGTTTGTGTGCTAAATCAACATTGCACCAATGAAATTTGCTTTTATCCGGCATAAAGATGAACCTCAAAACATATAAAATTCCAGAGTCCAGGTTAAAACATGTTGAACTTCCCCTTTAAAGGACTTTGCAGTTGCAGTACGTCGTTCACCTGCAACCCAGCAGCATTTGGTTCAGTGTAAATGATCACAACAGACGTGTGTTCAGTGTTACAATTTACCCAGAGGAAAAGATACGTCTTTTTGATGTCTGTGGACATTTGTGTCTCCTTGTGTTTATGTACAAGATTTGGGTGCCACTTGACCACATGAAGCAGATGTGGCTGAATTATTCCCTTACTCTCAGCTCTGTTTGCCTTAACACTACTTTCCTCCAAAGAAACAGTCGCCTGCGGTCGAACCACCTCACGAAGAAGGAGCCTCGGCAATCATCATCAAAGGCAGGCGAGAGCTGGTGCACATCTGGTACCAGAACCATAAGTCTCATCCACCGTGCCACTGTGGTGAGGGGGGGAATAATGAACAACTGCTACATATTACCTAACAGGAACACATTCATGCAAGCGCACCATGACACATGTGGAGCTACTTTCTCTCCCATCTTTCTTGTGTTGTCTGTGTCCTTACTGAATATTTTAAGCGATTTGGAGTTTTGTCAACTTGTATTTGTCAAACTGCTACAAGGATTGCTCAAATTTAAAATCACAAAGCATTCTGATGTTTACAGGGCCTGCTCTTTGTCATTTCTGTGGCTAATAGTGGAGATCAGTGCGTGACTCTGCTTTGTGCTTTGCTGTTTTAGCGGTTACACTGTGAAGCCACTTCCCGTATTCCATAGGCGGCTCTACAGCAGTGGCGGCTGCTGGTCTTTCAAACAGGGGAAGCTCATTTTACGGCTACATCATAAAATTTGTCATTTTCTTTATACATAAATTCTGCCTTCCGTTCCTTTTGTAGAAAATGACCCTGATCTGATTTCGATCACAGGTTTGTGACCCTGTGATCGAGACGACTCAGGGAGGCTAATTAGTATGCAGAGATAAAGTAGTGAGATTCTGGTCAGACACATAACCATATATATCATAGCCTTACAGCCTAATGACAGCATGATCAGATTATTTCCTATATTGCAAGAATCAGCTAAAGGCCATTTAAAGTAAATGTATATGGACATGAAAACTGTCTCTCTGGGGTTTTTTTTTCCAAAAATCCTTAAATAAAATTTCATTACACTTTAAGTTCAAATCAAATATAGAGATGAAAAATGTAGCTATGATACAAGTATGTTAAAAAGAAATTTGTCAGTTATGGAGATTTTTTTTAATTGCAGCCGCCCCCCCAAAAAAAGTACCAAAAAACCCTGTTACTGTTCCCAGTCTACCCTTTTTTTATAAATTTTTTTATTTTTACAGACACCGTGAGTTTCTCTGTATTTCACGCTGCTGGTTTCAAGGATTTTTTTTTTTCCAGACATGGATCCTAACCTATACAGAGAGATATGGGAGCACAAAATGAAGAAGGAAAACGCAGTTGATTTAGCAAAAGCACAAAAAACTGACATGTTCATGTCCGTTCTTTTGAGCAATTGGGCAATTCTATTTGTTTGTATTAAAAGAAACAGTGTCCTGTGACATGTTGCAAAGATTTTACGAGGGTACACAAACAGGAACGGTTATTTTCACATGTTAACCTTTCCTACCTGTTATGAGTGGTGCGCGTTCCCGAGACAGACGTGCTTTTCTCGGCATAACAGCGGTGTAGGTTTCAAAAACGCTGTTAATCAAAAAGGGGTTAATTTCCTCCTATTATCATCCAGAGGCCCAGCGTCTGGGTCCCTCCCCTGGCCAGCCCACTGCTCATTGACTCCCAGAGACGCCCAGCATCCGTGGGGAGGGAAGTTTTACTGCATTTATCCAATGACCGTCCAGCTTCACTGCAGTGAAAAAAGCTGCTCTGTGCCGTGCCGTTAGAAGTCCACTGACGCCAGGCGTCAATTAATGAGTTTTAATGCACCGTGCTGCTGCAGGTTTGTATGAGAGGACAAACGCGTCAGATGACATGCAATAAATAATGACTGATTCTGAACGAACTAGTCATGAAGTTGAACACATTCCAGCGCACTTTCAGTAATAGAAATGTACATACAACAGTCCATATTTGACCGTTTATTTTATGACATTTTAGAGGAAGCAGAGCTTCCCTTGCAGTCTTAAAGGAACCGCCTGTGAGAAAATGGTACTTTTGTCAGTGTTTTTGCAGTATGTCAGCGATGCTTTCTATACATGCTTTTAGGCTCGTTGGATAGAGAAACCAGCGAATAAGACTACTAGCTACCTTTTATAGCCAAACGCTCAGT
>OMMV01202082.1:0-12454 GCA_900302635.1 Chatrabus melanurus
CCATAATGCCTCTAAGGAACTTTGACCCACAGAATGCTCATTGCAACGTGAGCCGCTACATTGTAGAGAACCTATCGCCACATATGATAAAATCGACTCTCGCGACTGGCGCCCATGCAGGAAAGAGACTTTTTATCTCGAGGATACCCAACGTTCCTTCTGAAAACCTCTTCCCATTTCAGATGCGGTGGAAGCAGTTCCCAGTTCATCCCTGCTTTGCCATGACAGCCAATAAAGCTCAGGGTCAGACTCTGAAAAGTGTCAGAATCTATCAAAAAAGGGACTTCTTTAGTCATGGCCAACTTTATGTTGCCATGAGCCGTGTTGGCAGTGCGGACAACATAAAAATCTAAAGAGAAAGAGGAAATTTTTATCAACAACGTTGTGTACCTGGAAGTTCTGTGATAGGAGAGTGGAGTGTGGTAGTGATGATACTGATGCAGAAATAGCTGCTTCAAAATGCAGGTACCCATTACTTTATATCCCGCCAGTAGGGCGGGTAGTTTTCTTGTAAGACATAATTTAGCAGCACCTGTGTTGTCTCTGCTCTGTCATTATCTGTCGGTGGACTGGTTACAGAAACCACCTGAAGATTGCATGGAAATGTAAATTCCTCGAACCTGAGGTGGTTTTCACGCTTTACTTCCTACCCGAGGTGCAGGGAACAGAAATAAATTGACAAACGGAAGAGAGATCAAGGTTTGTTACGAGTCACAAAAATATCCATTTACTCCCCACAATGGCTCAAGTTTTCCTTCACTGTTGTGAGGAATTTCCTCAGCCATAAACACTGCCTCTTTTCCACAGTGGAAAACGGGCTCAGTTTCTCAGATCGTATTGGAGCGGCAGAGTTTCTCCTCCTGAGAGAGCAAACAACAATAACAGGAGATTCCCGCACAGCGGGTTTCAAAATGAGATGTTGACTTATTGAGTCTTATGTTTATTAATGCTTCCAGTAATTTGAATTCAGAGTCGCATCAAAATTTCTCAACTTTAAAAAGAAAACTAAGAAAAGTATCTGAATTGCATCTGTGTCTATGTTCAAAAGTCCATTAGTGTTTCATGATAACAGAACTTTGTCTCATCTATAAACATGTCAAGGACGCCGGTTCATAACGTGTACTACGAGGGGAGATTACTGCGTTAGCGAGCTATATAAAGTCTAAAGTCAGGATTTTCAGGGTCATTAGTATGGCTCTCCTTTAACTTGGATATGTTGCCATGGTAACTTGCATTACAAACTTAACCAGGGGCAGGGTATGTTCAGAGCTTCAGTATAATTACGCTGCACTCTGACTAAACTCCTCCAAATTGTATGCCAGTATATTCTCAATTCAGGGTATTTACGAAGTATATAATTGGAATGAGGCACATTTTAAAAGAAAACTTCATATCAATTTGTGCTGAATGGTGTTTTCTCTCAAAATGAGTTCTTTTGGCTTCTCCCTTTCTGCTTGGGGTCGCCACAGCGGATCCGATACAGATCTGCATGTTGATTTGGCACAAGTTTTACACCGGCTGCCCTTCCTGACGCAACTCCACATTACATGGAGAATGGGCACAAACAAATTTTCATAAAATATCAAATAACTTGAAATAACACAAAACAAAGTGGTGAATATTTCTAAAAAAAGGACCCCAGTGATGTAGGCTAATTTTTAATTCAAGGTGTGAAGATAGTTTTAAGTTTGAATAGCAATCTATGGACATTCTTAATAATATTCCACTTATGGGTGTAAACTTACCTGTTTTGGCCTCATTTTGATGGAGATGCACTTCTCTAGAATATTGCTCGACCATAACGATGGGTAAAATTGCATGTGTGCGGATAAGAAGAGATTACATAAAATCCTGAAATTCCAAAATTTTAAAAATACTCAAAATTTAGAAGTATATGGGATGTACTTGCCCACAGATTTCTAACTCTTTGCTAGCGCTAAAGTTGGCAAATTTTTAATGGAACAATCATTTACAGTTTGTTTCTTTCCTACCAAAGCCAGCACAATAAATTGCTTTTATTTTGAAGTAGGTCTGGGCAATAAAACGATCACGATAACGTATGGTGATTAAAATTTCGATCTGTGACTATGATGAGGTTTGGACACTTAAGCTTGATATGGACAGATCCAAGCCTATTACACAGCAGAAATAAACATGAGAAAAACACCTGCAGTTTTTAGCTTGCACATCAAAGTGTACGACAATTTCCTACCGCAAAGTGTTGTTTGAGCAGCAGTGGTGGTGAAGAAAGTGCTGGAAAAGAGGGAAAAATAAAAAGAGGGGAGGAGAGTGGAACCTGCGAGGGGCATGAAAGCAACTCTGAAAGTGAACTCCTCTTCTAAAGCTGAGGAAATTGATTTTAAAAAAGAAAAATCTAACAGATGGTTCTATTTGCACTAATACTTAAAGCAGTATGACTGTTAAGAGATTCGAGAAAACCTTTCCACTTGAGTCACAGTCAAGCACCTCCCATCCTGACATTTCACAGTAAAAACCTTAGACATGCACTGCTGCGATGATAATCATCATATTGTTTATTTTGTGATGATAATAGTATTTATTTATTTGTGTAGCACTTTCTAGCATTATATTCAAAGTGCTTCCCAAAATAAAATACAATAGTTTCTTCAGCTTTCAGTCATTATCAGGATACTCTTCGAACTGGTAGCATTATTAAAATATATATCATGATAAATATCCATCAATATGGAAAAAAATGAGATGATATTTTTTGTCATATTGCCCAGCCCTATTGTGAAGCACATTCAGGAAGTGTGAGCATGTACAGCAAAATGATGTATCGGTGTTAAACCTTTACCAAATATAAATTACATTCACTTTTTTAATATAGATTTGTATAAGTAAATCTCATTGTTTCACCACCAGACCATTTATCAAATTTCATGACAATTGATTACTTTTTGAATAATCCTGCTCACAGTCCATCAAACAGCTCCAGTAGCTACAATCTTCTGTCAAATGAAAGAATTTGTCATCAGTGTAACTTCTTCTCATGATATCTGCTGTTTTCCTTTTTTCCTCACATAATAAAATGTGTTTACAGAGTTTTGTGTGACCTGTGGGCTCACACTGCGTGAGATTGATGTTCTCTGTCTCTTCCTGTCTTTCTCTCAGACCGGACAAAGGTGCTGGTCATTCAGGGAGACATCACAGACTACAGCAGCGTGTTGGAAGCCTGTCGCGGGGCCGACGCCGTCATTCACACAGCCAGCTTGGTGGACGTCTGGCACAGAATCCCCGATTCCCTCATAAACTCTGTCAACATCACAGGTGAGAGAGAAGTGGCGGCATTCAGAATGACTGAAAGGGAAACGGATTGAGATCAGGGCAAAGGATGTGGTGCAGCTGAACGTTTTACTGGAGGAAGCTAACAGAGCAGACAAAACCCACACCTGCTCTGCTGTGACCTCTTTGTATGAGTTTCCAAGGCTCGTCTTCACCAAACCCCAACCTCCGGTACTGAAAACTGAAGCCAACACGGAAGACGCAAATCTTGTGGTTCCTTGAATGGCCGCCTGAGCCTGGCTCCAAAAACGAGTCACTCACCATAAACCCTATGTTAAAAAAAAAATTCAACTTTACAGCAGAAATAAATGTTTACAGGCTGGTATAAAAACGGGTTTTGGTCTCTATACCTAGTTTCCCCCTTCATGACAACTATACGGGGTGATTTATTTATTTATTTTAAATAGAGTTTAAGCCATAAAGTTTTGAATAATTAGGGGTGTGGTCACTGTGAGTGACAGCTGTGTGCCAGATTCAGGGCCCCGTTAGCAGAGGCTGCTGTGGACAAGACCCAGTTGAGTTGACCGTTTGTCCTTTCTGAGCATTTTATTACAGATATCCGAGATAATGGGGCTTGCTGTGTGGTTAATTGTACTAATGGACCATCAAAGAAGTCGCCGCTCAGGTATTTCCCTTGAGTGAAATTTTAGTATCATTTCATTCGATCTTTCAGGGTCCCAACATGCAACGCGAGTTTGGCATAGTTGCCACCCCCGTGGTGTCTGTGTTGACACTAACTTTGTTTTAACATGAAATGTAAGTGTCAAAAGCCCACTACTTGAGAAAATGAGATGGAAAAAAACACGCTCAAATTTTGGATGTCAGTGAACTCTATGAATTTAATTAAGTCCAACTTGCAAATTGTACTGTCGAGAAAACTGTTTCATCACAAGCTATGAACTGTTTTGTGTACTTTGTTATATTTTATGATAACCCTCATATGGTGTGCCTAACCTGTCACGATATGGCCTTATAAAAAAGATTACTTACTATTGCACTTAAGTCCATTTAACTTGTCTTTTTCGCTCTGATTACTGCACGCAGCAAAAACTCCAAACTCCTGCTTTAGTTCGGAAAGCTTAAGGTTACCAATTCTCACACATCTGTTCACAGCTAAGTGAATGCAGGCTGAGACCGCAACTATGCCACGTGTGCAAGGACTTATAGGTCCCTGAAATCGGGAATTTGCATTTTGGCACGAATTACCAGCTCGCGTGGTGAATTTGGTCCACTGATGGTGCAATGGTTACTCAGGCAATATGCCGGTCATGGGTTTTAATACCTGCACCCAACCACAAAAATATGCATTAATCAAACACCTCAGCCAAAGTTAGGCTTATAGCTTCATTTGTTTGGTAACTGCGAGATGGGGGCGTGTTCTGTCTTCATCCGTTCCACCCAGGTTACACACGTCTTGTCCATGCTCCACCTCTTTACCCATTTATGGGTTGACCAGGAGTTAGGTGGAGTCGGGCACTGCCAAGAAGGCCACATTTGGAGCTGCCCTATTTGAGCTCCAAAACTGCTCTTCAGAAAACCTGTGAGTGACCTCAGGAGATTTGTCGAGTGTATATACAGTAATATGGATTTCACCCGTGATGTCAGCTTTTGGTCATAAGTGGTGATGTTGCTGGAGATGAACTGACATTCCCAAATCACTTTACTGTGTCACTCGGCGTATCTCCCACTGGCTTATAATGGCATTTACAGCACGCATGACCAGCCTTCTCACTCACCACTTTAAAAAACCAGTTTAAAAAAAGGTCAATTTCATACTAGTTTGCCCTTCCACTGGAAACTGGTCGTCCTTCTCTAAAGTGTCTAACCTTTCAGGATCACACAAGGCATTTTTTTTTTTCTTTACCCAACAGCGAAATTCAGACTGTTGCAAATGTTTTCCAGCTTGGCCTGAAAAATTTCCAGCGTAAAGGCATCACAGTTTCCTTGCAACACAAAATATCACTGCAACACTGATATTGTTTTTCCACATTATCGCTATGTTGACAGTCAGAGTCAGTTAAAGTTCATTTATTCCATGTGTGCCAGAGGACAGGTGACCTCTGCTCGTCTGTCCTGGTTTGAAAGGAAGATGAGGACTTACTGGCATCCTGTCGAGACAGATGTGGATGACAGACCGGTCTGTGCGAAAGATGTGATCATGCATAACCTCAGTTCTGAGTAAAAGGACAGCTTCTGTATTTTTGTGCCAGTGCTTACTGAGATGCATAATGCAGACTTAACAGGAGCTCGTAAATGTGTACGTGACCATTCACTGTTAAAAATGTTGGTAATGGAGCCCAAAAATCATGTCAGCATATAGTATCTGACGCCAACATGTCAGTCATGAGGATCTGAAAACTTTGGACTTGACGACTGTAAGATTTGACTTTCTGAAACGCTTCTCTCTAACTCCAGAAAATTGCCATGTGGTGGCACTATAAGCGGTACTAACATACTCTTCTTAGCTGTAACAGATGCCAATTAAGGTTTAGGCTCTAATTCCACTAAATTGTCAGTTGGTGGCACTATAAGCGGTAATAATACTCCATTCCTGTATTCTGTAAAAGATGCCAACTAATTGCTTGAGTTGTAATTCCTCCCAAACGGCAAAATTGTGGCACTATAAGTGGGGAACAACACTTCGTGTAGAGCCGATTGAAGATGGAGGGATGTTTCTGTCTTTGAAGTTGTACTTACAGAATTTTGTCTTGAATGCAAAGTGTTTGTTTTTACAGTGGCAAGTCATCACTGCCTTCGCTTTTGGTCAAGTATGAAAGATGTATTAACTCTGTGCACTCGATCGGAACCAGCAGCAACATTATTAAGTGGAGTTAGCATTGACCAGACGAGGCAGATCCTCTTAAATTTCAGTAATTCTGTTGCCAAACTAATTTTTAGCACCATAGAAATTTCCTGTGGATAATATTTATTGCCAAGCATCACAGTTTGGTGTACCAACTTTTTGCTTAACAGATTTAAATCCACAGTTATTACAGACACTGCCGAGGTGTATGTTTTTGTGATCACCTTCCTCTCTGTTTGCATGTATGAATCTTAGTAAAATATCTTAAGAACGCCTCATCCGGTTTTGATCAAACTTGGCACGTTCATTGGGCATATGGGTAGGATACAGTGACTTGATGTTGGTTAGGACTAGTCAATGGTGAAGGTCAGTGTTCAAGGTCAGATTTCTGGTCTCATGGTAATATATCGGAAATTGGCAAATTTTAGGAAAATGAGCTCAGATATTTTATTGTTAGTGATGGTTTAAAAGCCAATTCAATTTGTTTATATAGCGCCAAATCACAACATAGTCGCCCCAAGGCTCTTCACAAGGGTGAGGTCTAACCTTACCCACCCCCCAAGCAAGCACAATAGCAACATTGGTAAGGAAAAACTCCCTGGATGGTAGGAGCATAGGAAGAAACCTGAAGCAGATCAGACTGAGGGGTGACCATCTGCTATGGCCACACTACCAATGACAACAATGAATAAGACACAGCACAACAAAGAATTGTCTAACAAGCACAGACAGGAGAAATCAGTGTCCAGGAGCTCATGTGGTCGAAATATCCAGTATATCTTGACAGCCATCTGGTAGGATCAAGGACCCGCGAAGTGGAACACTGTCGAGGGGGTCCGCACACAGACAGTTGGGGCCGACTCGAGAGTCCACCTCTGGCTACATCTCCCGACCCGCCAGCAATGCTCCACATCTTTATCCTCAGCACCTCGGACAAAGGACCGAGCAGAGATTCATCAGCCGGAATGACCAACACACACGAGTAACACTTTAAAACAACAGAATAGGGGATGGGACGCTAACGTGTTCGCCGGCAACTTGCGCGAACCTTACACCAACATTCCCAGAGTTTTAGATGCTGTGAGACTTGTGTCCAGCTCTACTAGTAGCAGCAACATAAACTGTAGGTGGAGGGGAGAAGTATTTTATTACAACCAAGTCTATATTAGTCCTATGCAAGAGAACAGATGAGTCTTTAATCTGGATTTGAATGAATCAACGCACTCAGACTGTCTTATCTCAGCAGGCAGACTATTCCACAGAACAGGTGAACGATAAGAAAAGGCTCTGTGACCTGCTGGCTTCTTCTTTACCTTTGGGAGGAAGCCCATGTAACATTTTCTCTACATGACTGATACTTTGAAATGTGGTTGTGGTGTCCTTGTGCTCTCTGAGCACTTTTGATCTCAAGTTAAGTGACCTGTAGACACAGATTCATCTTGTTTGTACAAAGAGGGGAGAAATCCCAATCCACGCCACATAATGAGATTAATTTAAAATGGATTAAGAGAAAAGGTAGTTTTTATGTATCCCTAGTAAGTATAGAAATAGTTATCTAATGCCGTACAAATAAAAATAGTTATGATACTCTGAATAATATCAGTTATAGGGCTGGACAAAAACATCGTACCTCATCTCTGCCTGTCAACAGACCTCCAAGTAAGGATGCAATAAAAATTATTCAGATTTTGTTTTTCAAAATACACTCTTGCCCTCTCTCTCACTCCTTTTCCTTCTCTTTGTACTCCTGTATAAATACAGGTAAAAATGCGCCCAAAATATTCATTAAAAATAAGAAAAAATTCCTGTCAGTTTTTCAGAACTCAAGCTGATGTCTTTAAATTAGTTTGTTTGGCAGAATCTAAAGGTAGTCAATTTAAAATGGTATAACAGAAAACTGGCAAATCATCTGCACTCGAGAAACTGTAACCATGGAATAATTGCCATCTTTACTTGATTAGTTAAACAAGCAAACGACTATCCAACTTATTTATTTATTTATTTGCTATTGTCCCTTTTTGTTTTTGAAAGATTTTGTCATTGTATTTATTTTGTATGGGTTCTATTTAAAATCAGTCTTAGCATATTAATGTATGTTAGCTGACTTGTCTCTGTTCATCCATTTTCCACCATTTGCCCGCGCTGGTTTGCGGTGGCAGCAGGGTAAATGTAGTTTAGATTCCCCTTTGCCCAATCCTCCATCTCCTCCTGAAGTATTCTAATGTGTTCTGGGTCTCCTGTCTTTTGGATGTGCCTGAAAGACCTCCAAAGGGAGGTGTCCGCGGGGCATCCAAACCTGATTCCCGAACCATGTCAGCTGGCTTCTTTGTAGAAGAAGGAACAGCAGTTTGACTTTGAACTCCATCCAGGTGTCAGTGCTCCTAATGCTGTCTCTAAAGGCGAGTCCTGTCACCCTACAGGAAAGCCATTTTGTCTGCTTGTATCCAAAATGTCATATTTCAGCCTTGAACATCTGGTGAATACATAAGCTTTGCCTTCTGGCTCTGCTCCTTTGTCACAGGACAGTCCGAAACCACGCCTGCATTATTACTTAAGCTGCTTTAATCCACTTGTGAAGATCCTCATGCATTTTTCCTCTTTCATGAAAAACACTCCAAGACACTTGAACACCTTTATTTTGGGAAGTAACTCATTTTGACCTGGAGACAGAAGGTCACCTGTTTCTGGCAGAGTACCCTGGCCTCAGATTTGGCGGTGCTGACCCTCATCCTGTGTATTTCACACTCGGCTGGAAACCTCCCCGGTGAGCAATAGAGGTCATTTTCTGAAGAAGCCATCAGAACTACATTGTCTACAAATCCAGTGATTCAGTCCTGAGGTCACCATAATGGTCACGCACCATGACACACTCTCAAACGCAGTCTGTGATGTAAGAAAGCAGTTTGGGTGGCAGGTCAAGGCAGGGAACTTGATGTGCTGATACCCAACTGCCAGTATTAGTTCCAGCTGACCTGCTGGAATTCCTCAAATCTATCCGGCTGTGAGTTGTGTGATAGCAAGGACAGGTGATAATTAAACTTTCTTGAAAACATGTCAAATGCTTTTGATTAAACTGCTTTTAAAATTAATTATATATTCAAAATTTGTTCCAAGTACTGTTTGTGTTTAGCAGTCAGGTCCATAAGTATTTGGACGGTGTCACACTTCTTGTAATTTTACCTCTGTGCACCATCACATTGGTGGGCAGCGTGGTGGCCTAGTAGTTAGTGCGACCGCTTTCAATGCAGAAGGTTCCCGGTTCGAGGCCACCCCTGCCCATTCTCCATGTAATGTGGAGTTGTGTCAGGAAGGGCATCCAGCGTAAAACTTGTGCCAAATCTACATGCAGATCCATGTGTGATCTGCTGTGGTAACCCAAATTTGAAATTGGGAGAGGCCGAAAGAACTTACTTACACCATCACATTGGTGTAGGAATGAAACAATCAATATGTACCTGTAGTGTATAGTTTGAGCTTTAATTCAAAGTGTTTAATAAAGATATCACATTAACCATTTTGGAGTTACATCCATTTGTATACACTGTGGTGCAGGTGGTTGGCATGCTTGTATCTCAAACAGAAGGTCCCTGGTTCAAGGCCATCTATGTATGTACCATACTCCATGTACTTCAGGTTGTCAGGAAGGACATGCGATGTAAAACTTGTGCCAAATCAAACATACGGACTTTGGATCCACTGTGGTGACCCCGAGCAAAATGAGAGCAGCCAAAAGAAAGCTATATACATAGTGCCTGCCTCCATTTTCAGAGCCCATAAGTTAATGGACAAGTATTAATACAAAAAAAAAAACATTCTTGCTGCCAGTTTTCTTTAGACAATCTGGGGCAGACACAGAACATTTCCAAGTCACTGAATATGTATTGGACTTCATTTGCAACAATCAATGAATACAAACAGTATTGTACTCTATCATAAATATGTCTGGAGTGGGCAATTCTCAAAAACTGAGTGACCGTGCAAGAAGGAGCTTCGGGGAAGCCACCAAGACACCCATGACAATGTTGAAGGAGTTACAGGCTTTTGTGGCTGATTGGAGAAACTGTGCATAATGCAACTTTTGTCTGTTGCGTCACCAGTCACCGCCTCAGAAGACACATGGGAGACCCGAGCCTAGATTTGATCTGTTTTCTTGGATGAAAATCCTTAGTTTCTCCAATCGTTGACACAGAAACCTATATCCCAGAGCTGTTATCTGGGTGTCTTGGTGGCTTATTTCCTTCCTTCCTCCTTGGTCTCCTTCCTTCAGTCACACAGTATTTAAAAACTGCCTACTCTAGACAGATTTACGATGTAGTACCACACTGTTTGTATTTTTTAATAAGTGATGTCCAAGACATATTCAGTGTCTTAGAAATGTTGTTTCCATCCCCTGGCTTGTCTAAATAAAACTGGCTATGAAAGTGATTTGTATGAACTTATTTTCTTTGTACAATTGTTTATGGGCTCTGAATATGGAGGGACTATGTATACAAATGGCTGTAATTCCTAAATGGTTAAAGCAATATTATTGTTAAAGCTGAAAGTCTGCACTAAAAAGACATCTTGATTGTTTCATTTCGACTCCTTTGTGGTGATGTACAGAGGCAAAAGTAGAAAAATCGTCACTGTCCAAATACTTATGAATCCAACTATGTTTATGGCTTAGGGTTTCTTGTCTGGCTGCAGCTGTCCATCCTTCAGCATTCTGTTGTGACTCAGCAAGTAAACCATAAATACCTTCGTCATCTGCTGGCTATTCCAGTCTTCTCTCACCTAAACAAACCACAGACACAACAGACCTTTTAAAATGTCTTGGATTGGCCAAGGAAGTTGCTCGTGCCTGTCTCCAAATTGCTGTTTTGAATTTCCAAATCTGACTTTTAAAAAAAGAAATTGAACAGTATTGTCCGTTTTCCTCTAAGTTCTACAGCAATATCTTGTACTGTGTGAAGCCTTCTGCTAAAGACCTGTGTGAATTTTGTTTTTGTTTTTTGTCAAGAGGCAAAGGTGAATAGGCAGGTTGGAGTTGCTTCCTCCAGATGACAGAAACTTCAATTTTCTTCCTGCATCTGTGTCAAGGTTTTCCACATGTTTATCACTTTGTGCTTAGATTAATGTTCATCTGCTAAGGACATGCTTTGTCCACATGATTTCTAGTACAGCAGCAATTAATAAATTGTTTTTAAAAAGATTAGCCTGGATAATATCACTACTACTATTATTAAATTAATCTCTCCATCTCTTAAAATATCAGAAATTTGTCAAATAAGTATCATATGTTCTAAGACTACAAAGTGATGGCCTCAGAGCGTCCTGTTTGGCCAGCCAACTGTCCAAAATCCAAAGATTTAAATTTTACTAACTTTTGACAGCCACTCAGAACCCAGTTCATTTTACAAATGAGCGTTTTAAAACCACTTTTCCGTAATTGTGAAACGTTTACAACCAGTAAAGAAAAAAAAGAAAAAAAATTTTCTCATTTGACGTCCACGTTAAGCTACACAAAAGGTTTTTTTTTTTTGTAGACCAGTTAAAATCTGATTATTTTAACACATGTTTTATGTGTTATTAATCTCCTCGTATTCTGGCTCTTTGTTGTAATCTGTTAAAGTTTCCGTGTGTCACTCCTTCCGGGTTTTTATCCCGTGTCTTGGCACTGCCCCCGTTAATTGATGAGCGTCCTTTAAAAGGCACTCCTTTTCACATGTCCTTTGCCAGACCATCGAGGATACAGTTACTGGTTTTGGATGGACTTTGTGATACCGACCTTGTGCCTGATAGCGCTGCAGATTAAGTCAATATACCACAAGAATCTTTCACTTTGTGATACAAGCACCAAATTTGGCACAAACAATATCCAGAATCTACTCTTTCAGAAAAGCACGGTATCCATTCGAAAATCCAAGATGGCCACCATATTTTCCAAGATGGCGTCTGGACAAATTTAAAATCTGCCAATCATATTAAAACATATACCATATTATTTGCCTGATCATAACGATTCCAAAAAGGTATAGTTTGGACTATCTGTGACTGAATATTATGAAGTTATGGGGCAAAAATGGTGCCAGGGGTCAAAAGTTAAAGTTGCTCCAATTCTGGTAAAAAGTGATGCAAATTACTTGTTGAGCTAATAGGGTTTTAAAAAGGAATAGTTTGCACCATCTGTTATGCTTAGTTATCACGTTAAGGGGGCAATATATGTCATAGTGTCCAATGGACATTGACCTTGTTTGACCTTTACTTTGGAGACCAAGCATTCAACACAGTCAAAACTATTCCATTTATTGATCCTATTAGCTCAACCAGTAATTTGCATCACTTTTTACCAAAATTGGAGCAACT
>OMMV01202084.1:0-11327 GCA_900302635.1 Chatrabus melanurus
CCAAAAATAATTACTCACCCATGCTCGCTTGCTCCTTCCTCCAACCTACTGACAGAACTCCACAAGGAAAATCACAGGGGCTACAGGAATTACCTCAGTGCGCACTGACACGCACCGTCCGCAGTGTTCGCCCCGAGTTCACGCAGTGTTCGCACGGTGTTTGCGCTAGTTCACGAGAATAGCCCGGAAAAAAGTGCGTGCCAAAATTTTGAACATTTCAAAATTCTCTCTACGACATGCCACGCACTCCGGCACACTTCACACACTCCTCACGCTAGTTCATGCACACTTTGCTCATTGGCACGCCGGAGTGCGTGCCAATGCGGGACCTAAAATCGTGCAAGTGTCAGGTACCCTTTAACTTAAGTTTCTTCCACCTAAATGTCCTTGGATATCGTCTTTGAAAGCGGACACTTAGTAGTTTCCACTCGGATGTTCTCTTCATGATATTTAGCTCAGCTCACCCGGCGGCTTCTTTCCCTTTAAAAGCCTTTGCTTTACATTTCCACATGTCTTGTTCCAACTAACTTGGACTGTAAAATTTAAGAGTCAGCTCTTAAATTGTCTGTCCCGCTGAGCTCTCACCACAGCTCCCCACCATCCCTCCAAAATCCCCCCGACCAGACAGGCTCAGTTCATACGCGAGCTGCCTAAAAGCTCTTAGATGAACAGTCTCTAGTCACTGCTTGCTTAGACGGATGAAAGGCGCTTAATAAATGATGACTGTTTTCAGTTTATTTCTACATGAGAGCGAGCCTATAAAATAATTGCTTTTCATAAATTTTTCTCAGAAATGGTTTTGTCTGGTCATCATTTAGTGTTGACCTTTATAGGACACTTTTATGGGATGTGATAGGTACGTCTAGTTTTTTTTAAATTTTTTTTTACATGTTTTTACATTTAAGGTCAGAATGTCATGGCAACATATTACTAGTGTATGTTGAGATTTACCCCCCTGTCATCTGGTGAAATTTCAAAGAGTCTAGATTCAAAGATTTTTTTTATTGTCAATTCCCGATCCGTACAGGAGAATCGAAATGCCGTTTCTCTCTCGCCTTAGTAATAAAAGAGAAGCGGAATAAAATAGAATGTAAGTGACAGAAAGTGACGAAAATGCATAGCAGAGTGGCTTGTGTGATGTAAGTAGACATTTGTGCAAATTAGCAAATGACCAATAGCAGCAGATATGACGATATTTCACATGGTAGCAGTCAAGTACAAGGACGGTCAGCAGCAGATGTAATACATCACAAATTGTGAACGTACTGAGTCTTTATGTGCAAAACAGCTGAGGTAGAGTTCTTTTCCAAAGAGTGTGTTACAGTCAGGGGGGGGAGGTAGTGGACAGAGTCCAGCATCCTGACAGCCTGGTGAATGAAGCTGTTCAACAGTCTTGAGGAACAGGCCCCGAGGCTCCGGTACCTTTTTCCTGAAGGCAGGAGGTTGAAGAGGGAGTGTGAGGGGTGGGAGGAGTCACCAGCAATGCTGATGGCTCTGCGGGTGAGACGGGTGTTGAAAATGTCTGTGAGGGAGGGCAGAGGGGCACCGATGATCTTGCTGGCTTGCGTGTGTTTAGCATCATTAAATTGGCAATTATTGTAAAGAGGAAGGAAATAATACTAAAAAATCTCTTCATAGTTTCCAGATGTCAAGGACACATTTGCATTCTTCTTTATTTATATTCTCCCCACCTCCTCTGAGTGGTGTGTGTCTGTGTCACAGTTGATGATTTTGGCCATTAGTAACTGGCTCAGGGACACTTAAACACTCAGAAACAATCAGGGGTCAAACCCTCCAACCATTCGGTTAATGGACAACCTGCTTTTTTTGCCTCGACTACCGTACGGTTGTCCCAAGGACACATCCATGCCTAAGCTCTCACTTCCACAGTTATACATCTCAAAAGGTCACAGTCTAAAAACCCTGACAAGCTGGCCCTTGAAGATCACAGTTGCCCACAAATCTAGCGTGCGGTTTGAAGAGGTAACATGTCACATGTGTACCATGTGATGTGTGCAAAAACAACCATACATATGACTTTAGCACAACTTTGGTGCGTCTGGAAAATTTGTCTGTGATGTCACGACATGTGCGTCAATCTTACGGGTTCCACGGAATTGCAAGGGATTGATTGCCAATGTCAAATGTCGTGAAATTTTTGACCATCTCGAAAATCCCACCATGGTTAAAACGAGACCAAGGCAGACTGACAAAATATCCTGATTTATCGAGGACACCTTCCCAGACCCTCTGAGGTTTCCCAAGGTATGAACAAGGTTACAAACCCTGACCTTCCGGCATGCGTATCTGAGAAAGTGAGAAAGGGACATCAAAGATAGTCATTAGGTTTTGTCAATCAGTCTCAAATTTAGCCCCTTTTAATCTAGTTAAACCAATTATAATGGTGCTGTGATTTGAAGCCAATTAATTAGTACAAAAACAGGTATTTGGTGTAGATGTATTCCAACAACACAACAGATAAAAACCAATTTAAAGGGGATCATCCCGAATAAAGAACCATTTCCGACCAGTTTATAATACAATAAAATATGATTTCATTCAGTTTAAATCTTGTATGGAGTGCTTATAAATTAATCTATTCTACAATAAATATACCACAGTTTAATACTTGGATATTGATTAAAAAGCAATTAGAATTCTTCTGACAGTCCACTCAACTTCTAGAGAGGTTCACCTGGTTGATTAAGAATATTCAACAACAGTATAAAACCAGTTTATCTTTCGAAAAAAAATTAAAAGGAGCAAATCCTTATGTTACAGAAATTTAAATGCCATTTGATGAAATTTGTAGATTATTTTTTCTGTCAATTGGTTAATTATTTATCATTTTAACACCATTACAACATAGGTTTTTTTTTATTTTTTTAAAGCTGCATAACACCAGGCAGTTGTGGCAGATTGATATCTTTAAATTGATTTTATCGTGTTTGTTACTTTTATTGAAAACTCGGTGTGGGGTTTATGTGCTAAATGTGCATTCACAGTTGATTTATTTTCGTGTAATAAGTTGGCTCTAGGCCTTTTTAATTCATTAGCCGATGTGAAAAGTGAATATACTGTTAATTTACCCCCAATACACACACACACACACACACACACACACACACACACACACACACACACACACACAGTGGTGCTGCATTGTTCCTACTCATCATCTGTTATAATCACCCTGTCAGCAAGTTTTTAATTGTATAAAACAGACCGTGTGTAGTTGCTGACACATTAATTGGAATCCAGTTGGTGACATAATATTTAATTAAATGTTAATGCTTTATTTGAAACAATCCAGATTTTAGATTTTTCTCCAAGGGTTCTTATACAGTATGCTGTAATCCGTATGTGTATATATACATTTTCAGTTTCGGGAAGATAGTGAAACTTTAACATCACATTTTTATGTACTTCTACTGCTTAATCCTTCATCTCCCAGTGAAAATTTAGTTTGCAATGTCTCTTCCTCCCAGGTCCTCTTTACTTGCCTCTGAAACACTGCCCACACTCAACTCCCTAGCAGCACCCAGTACAAGTAAATGGGACTTGGTTATCAGCATCAGTGCAACTGTGACGGTTGTGGAGAAAAACCTGTTTTTCCCGTGGTCTCTAAGGGGAGGGGATGCCCGGAATGTGCACGGTTCTCCCCATCAATCACCCTTCCATGACTCATATGTAAACGATCTGTGGTCCAGCTCCTGACCCCAGGGAAGGATAGGGTTTCAATCACCTTTATCGGTAAAAGCAGTTAAGAGCTGGGATAAACAGAGCCCAGCCAAACATGCAAACTACGTAGGATCTGGTAGCAAGAGGCTACGTTCAATAAGGAATGGCACCGTAGTGCAAGTAACGATGACTTGGGAGGAAAATGATTAATATGGATTGCACTCAGAATTAAATGCTGCTCAGCTGCTATAAGTAACTTCACAGTCCCAACAACCTTGCCTCCTTTTGAGACATTCTTGTTTCTCCATCATGATCAATGGAACTGCATTGAGAGCAGGGCCATCAGCCTACACACATTCTCATCAATGAAAGCACTTTAGAGTTCTTAATTCCACTAAAACCCGAGAGAGGATTTGTCACCGAGGGCAGGAATTTTGACTGCTTTCCTATCAGATGTTATCTGCAAAGTCCAAACCTTTGAACTCTTCTTATTCATTCACCTGTGTAAAAAGGCTCTCGTTTTAATGATGGGCCTCCCTCACATTGTGCTGTGACATTCTGTGCAATGTTAGTCCCGTAGTGTTGGCACATTGCTAGTTAAGTGTCAGTGGGACAAGGACAGTCACCCACATTCCACCAGTACCTCTTTGGCCTGTGAAATCTTATGTCCGGTTCAGTGAAACAGATCATTACTTGGCTCTAGATGGCATCTCTACACTATGTTTATCTTCATTACCCTCAGTGTCTGGCAACATGATGCCATGGTCAGTATGAACTGAGCCTGTGCCTGTCAGATCATTCACTAACTGGTCTAAATGACCAAACTCAGAATGAAATACAGATGGTGCAGCTGAAGCAAGCATGATCTTGGTGGGCAAGTAGCTTAATATCTCCTCCACAGCCTGTGCAATGGCTGTTTCCAATTCAAGAGAAAATGCATGACTCTCACAATGTCCCGTTATATTCCTAAGAGTGATGAGTTGCTTACTTCTGAACCGGTGATGGAGTGGCATGGAGATAAGAATGTGCTTTGGAAGCTTCCATACACCATTGGTGCAGCTCTGTCATGGACCTGAGAAGAAATTATCCTTTGTCCTTTTGTGGTTTTCATGATTGATTTCCCATCAATGACATAGCTGAGAAATCTCTCTTGTTGTGATGGGAGAATTTGTTCATCAGCAGCCAATGCTTTTGCCAATAGTGGCCAAAAAAGTTCAGAGGATTTTGCAAAGCTGCAAAGAATCACCCTGTGCAGATAAATCCCAGTCTCCTCTGTTGCCATGTCCTTGGATCCAACTCTGGATGCATATTTGATTGCTGTGGTGACATAAATCTGAGAGGAGTACACAAGTTGTCTGAAACAAAATGGTTCGATACTATGTATGATTTTCAAGTCTGCTCTTCAGCTTTTCACCTCGAGACTTTGATCTGGGTACTCAGACTGTTCTAAGCTTATTGCATAATTCTGGCATAGATCAGTCTGTTTTACAACCTTGTGTTCCTGAATAATTTCCCTGTTTACTACTTGACAGACATCTGAAAATGCTTTATCGAGGGCTTGTTCTAATTTTGCTTCCTTCAATCTGAGTGAATCAACAGAGCTTTGCTGTTTCTCTGGTTTCTGAAGATATTTTGTTCTCCATGACTTTGTGGTGCTTTGCCTCGCATGCAAGCACGTCTTGGCCCTGAATCCCAGTCAGCAATCTTTCATTATGAATTTGTTGCGCAATATCCAAAACCATTTTCCAACCATCACACTCCCCCCCCCTTCACTTTGATCATTGTACCTCCTTCACAATTGCAGAATATACAGTCTGGTTTGAATAAAATTTTATCTCCAGAGCTTAAATTCCTGTTGTTTGATCTAGGTGTTAGTACTTGTTATGGAGCAAGGGTAGGCAAGAAGGGCCAAGCCGGTGCACGTTTTCCTTACCACCGATCGCCTCAGCAGGACGTTTTACTGATCTCCTCCCCTCAATTTAAAGTCCTTCCTGATGATCTCTGAAATCACCTGCTGAGGTGATCGATAGCAAGGACCTCACAGCAAACTATTGCCCATCCCTGGTATAGAGTCATCTACAGATTGATTCAGACTCCTTGTAAGTCTTTGGGAGCATTCTCTGTGGTAGCTGTGGGGTTCTTCAGTGACATCAGGAACAAGCTGACAAGTCTCAGTCATTCTGTAAGACAAAGACACGGGCTGAGGAAGTCTTTTCTTATGAATGTCACTTTGCTAGTTTGCTCTCTACATCTTTGACATTTGAAAGGAGAATCAGAGTTTCATAATGCAAGCCTGGGACATGAATGATACATGATGATTTGAGTTTCTGTCAGTCACTAAACCATCTCGCTTACGCTTTTGTTGTGGACCTGCAGTATCTGTGTTTGATTCAGTCATTATTCCGTCATTTGCACGGCACAACCTCTAATTTGGAGATGTCAGCGACATAATGGAGCTCCAAAGTGTGACATCACGTGTCCATAACAAAGCTCAAACTGGTTCTACACTATCTTGAACATCTAGCGACAGAATATTAACTTAGTTCGTGCCTGGAGCGTATGCAAACGCCACCGCTATTCACTGTGAAGATGCCAGTTTTATAGCAGCGCAGCCATTTTTACCACCCATTCGGTTTACGCGCTTATTACAGATCATAAATATACATATAGAAATATTTAAACCATTAACGGCAGCACTGTGGCTTAGTGGTTAGCACTGTTGCCTCACAGCTAGAAGGTCCCAGGTTCACATCTGACCTGGTCCTTTCTGTGTGGAGTTTGCATGTTCTCTCCGTGTTTGCGT
The DNA here is from genome assembly GCA_900302635.1 of Chatrabus melanurus. Classification (NCBI taxonomy): domain Eukaryota; kingdom Metazoa; phylum Chordata; class Actinopteri; order Batrachoidiformes; family Batrachoididae; genus Chatrabus; species Chatrabus melanurus. The sequence continues at coordinate 6,485 of OMMV01202084.1, forward strand.
GGGTTCCCTCCGGGTGCTCCGGCTTCCTCCCACTTCCAAAGACATGCAGGTTAGGTGAATTGGTGACTCTAACTTGACCGTTGGTATGAGTGAGAGCGTGAATGTGTTTGTCTGTCTATATGTGGCCCTGCGATGGATTCGCAGCCTGTCCAGGGTGTACCCTGCCTCTCGCCCAGTGACTGCTGGGATAGACTGCAGCACCCCCGTGACCCTTAATTGGAGTAAGTGGATATAGAAAATGAATGAATAAACCAATAACACTGTGAAAAATTATACGATATGCCACAGCCAGGCGACAGGGGGTAGGGACGGGATAAGTTAATGACTCAATCGCAAAATGCTCTATGGTCTAGACTGCCTGATTTCAGAACAGTTGGTTCGGCCCCCGTGGTCTCGGAAGGTCAGATCTTCGTAGAACACTGCCTTCAAAGGATGTGGTCCCTGAATTGTGACACAGCCAGCGAGTGAGTGAGTGAGTGTGTCTGCAAAATTTCCGTCACTAACTCCGTTAAAAACTACTGCATATTCAGCTTTGAAATTTTGGATTCTGTTCGATATAGATGAGAACCAAAGAGCCTCCTATTTTGAGCCACATGACAGCCACAGATACATGTTCATATTTTTATGACCATAGCAACCAAATTACAATTGAACCCCCTGAGAACAATCTAGGGATCAAAATATATGTCTACCAAATTTGGGGCCGAGGAGATGGGATTAGAAATATGTAGTGCATATATACAGGGAAAACACAAAAGTTACATTTTTTTTCATAACCATTGCAACAGTGAAAGATGGTCATCCTTACTGAGAGAAAGAATGTCACAGGTGCCCTCTGCATGAACCGTCTTTTTGGACCTGGGTGCCGCTGTGCAGTGGACGACCCCTCAGCACCCCATCAGCCATCATCCTCCAAAGACAAGACCCTTGGTGCTCTCCTGTGGTTTCTTCTTGTCCAGAGATGAGGCTCCAAACGGCTTTCCCCCATCCAGTTCACAGTGCGCTACCCTCCGATGGAAGGCAGCTGCAGAGTTACTCCCATGGAATCTTACTTTTTCAACGTTTAGCTTTGTGAGGTACTTTTATGGCAACTGAAATACTAATCTTGCCGCCAACCCCCAAAAAGGATTACCTGTTGGCTGGAGGACCACCTATAGTTCCCAGATGCAGAAACCATGCCCAGGGTGCACACACCGATAAAAATACGTATAATACAGTGCCACATAGCAACAATTCAAAAATACATAAAACATTAAAAAAAAAAAACACAAAACAAACAAAAAGCATGATAGCCGTTGACTCACAAGGAGCTCATCTGCCCTTTGATAGGTCTTGTTTTTCATCCTGCTGGGATTCATGCTACCCTGACCCACGTAAGTGCGAGTGGGGGAGCCGGTTTAGACCCCGACTACCCGTCCATGCGGCAGGTTGTACTGGGTTACATTGTCACCAGTAGCAGGATCAATGCTGACCCTGACCTGACTTTTGAGACTTTTGCCCAGGAGGTTGCCATCCAGGACCCAAAGCGGTTCCATGGTGTCGTGGATGCGGTGAAGCACGAAACCAGCGCATACTCCCAGACTTGACTTGACCATGGCAACCAATTTGCAAATGAACCATCCTAACGCAACCTGGGGATCAAAATGCATATATCGACCATATTTGGTGCTGATGTCTTCAACAGCCTTGGAGGAGGTTGGATTCAGACAAACAACATAAGCCAAACTGTGAACACTCTTTGTGGGTTTTCCACCCATCTTCACCACAGTCACTGCTCTGAGGCCAGTGGCTGCACTCAAAAAGCTCAGCACAGTTCGTTGTCAAATTTGAATAAATTTAAATTGAAATATTCGTAGCAGTGTGCCTCTGTGGAGCTTCTCGCATACATTCATTTTATTGCTGTTTTAATGTTGTATTTGTCTATCGGCGAAAACATGCTGTGCTATGTGTTTGTGTGTTACTGAAGTGTGAAGGTAATAAACAATTGTACTCTTCAACTCTTGTTTAAAAAAAAAAAAAATCAAATAAAAATTCAAACCTGAAATTGAAAATAACAATCACTGTAACTGCACCTCCTGTTGTTATAGATTCTGCAGGGAGAAATTTGACTTTAGCCTCATGGTGCTTTGAATTTTTGTGATTGCAATTCATACATAATTGCAGCACCAGCCCACTGTCATTTAAATTGAAGGAAAAAGAGGAAATATACAATGGGAAGAAAAGCAATTTTAAAGCTTGGCCAAAACCTGCGGGAATTTCCTTGTACAACCCCCCCACTTCCCATCGCTGTCTAAATTTATTTCTTTCAGTGAGACACTCAGAAGAAACACGGAGATTGTCTGCAGGCTTTTCTTGGGACTCTGTAAATGCTGACCAGCCGCACAGCACACGATATATCATTTGCAGAGTATTGCACCACGCAGAGCTGTGCAAACATTAAATTCAATGTGCCGTAAACGTCTTTGCAATTGAAAACATTCTCAGTGGAATGTGATAAAGTGCACATTATTGCTTACTAAGAACATACATATTTTTGATGTGTGAACATTTTAGCATTTCAGACAACCTACTTTCCCATGGAGCTTTGATTAGCACGACTCCATCACGTTTATTCTTCCCGTGCTGCTTCTTCATTGCCACGGAATTTGGTTTGGCGTGATAGATGCAGAATTTAGAGCATGTAATTTCACACGTCCTCTTGGTTTACACTTTGAATGTAACTGTCGAGCAATTATATTACATGCTCCTTTCACACAGCCACGCCGCTGGAGATAAAACTATTTTTCTGCTGCCGCTCGTGCACTCAGCCGCAGAGATTTGGAGAGAGGGCAGTGGAGGGTGTGTGTAGAAACTGAGCTGCCGACTTGCCTCTTGTATGCAGGGGCCACATGGTAAAAATATTCAGAGGACTTTTATGTTCCATATTTACTGTAGTCCTTAGTGTTCCCACATGTGTTTGCTGTATGTCCTGTGAATGCTGGCATTCTAAATGCACCATGTGACTCTTTCCCTCCCTTTTTTTTTTTTTTTTTAAATTGTGCAGAAAGCTTTCTTAACATCCAGCATTAGTGAGCAAGGAGATTCTGCATTTTTTTGGACACTTTAATAATGCTCAGCAACAGATTATTAATCGTACAGCACTGTGCAAAAGTAGAATCTTGGACATAATTAACAAAAAAAAAACGAAACAAACAAAACCCCCAAAACCTTAATGAAGCAAAGATGCTGCAAAAAAAAGAAAGAAAACCTCTGAGTATCAAATAATTTACAGTAAAGAATGCAAAGCATTAAATAGTAAACTGGAGAGTGCTCCGAGAGTACTTCACACATATCTCTGTAACTATGAGACATAAATATTAGCAGGATTACGCAAAAACTGCTAAAACAATTTTCTTGAAACTTGGTAAAAGGGTCCAAAAAGAAAATCATTACCTTTTGGAGTGGATCCAATTAAGGGGGCGGATCCAGAAATTTTTTTCCCCCATTGTCTTTAACATTACAAGATAGGGCATTTTTCAACATTTTCGTGAATTTCACAAGAGCTAATGTATATTTTAGCACTGTACATATCGCTCACTGACAATTAGGTGGTTCTATGTCCTCTTTGTATTGTTTTGACAAAAATGGATGATGTCCAACATAGAGAGCCGAGCCATATTTTTTTTGCATGGAATGATTGTAATATATGAGAAGTAGACATAGTTTATTATTATTATTATTATTCCAATTTTAATCTTCATTCAGTCAAAGATCTTAGTATCAAAATATGGAGATAGAGCTTCTGCATTCTGAAAACGATGTTATACAGTGTGTTAAAGGGTCCTATGTCCAATCTGTACCCTTGTTTTTTTCCACTTTATTTCAGTTACCTTCAGAATTGCCAACTTCTATCTCTATCATATTTCTTTTAAAAAAAGAAAAGTGTCCAAAATGTATTTACAAGAGCTCAAATAACATCTCTGAAACACTTTATTTCAAAAGCACCATTCTGGAAGCAGTGTTGGTACTGTACAAACAAGACCTTTCAAAAATTAATATAACAGCATTAATGACTGATTTAGACAACAAATTCACAAGTTGGTCTTTCTCTGGGCCAACTGATACTTGAAACACCAGCTGTGCTAAAAGGCCTATCTGCCACAATATCCATGAGGCATTTCCAAAAATAAAGGAGAACACTGCATCATGAAAATAGTGAAACTGTAAGAAACAGGACCTTTCAAAAATTAAAATAACATTAATGATGTAGACAACAAAGTCACAAATTGGAGCCGGACAACCACTACCTGAAACACCAGCTGAACTAAAGAGCCCATCTGGCACAATATCTATAAAACATTTCCAAATCATAAAATAGATCAGTTCATAATGAAAACGGTGTTAACACTGGACATAGACCCTTCTGACATGAAACCAAGTCCATTTCAAGATATAGAACTTCATGTTTCTGCGTGTATATATGAAATCAGTATACACACATCAGTATACACACATTTATGTTAGGACTGGCAACTAGGGCTGCAACGACTAGTCGACTAATAGTCGACGGCAAAATTCGTCGACAACTAATTTAGTAGTCAACGGGTCATTAGTGATGTCATCCCATGGCATGCAAGTCTTATAACGTTATTTCGCTTCGTTTAGTCGCGTTATTATTATTATTTTGCAGTATTTTGGAGTCTCAGACTAAAGTGTTAGCGAGCTAATTAGCCGGAAGTCTTCTTCGTCTGTGAAATCTTTCTGGCGGTTGGCAGACCGACAGCTGCATTACCGCCACCATCAGGACGGGAGTGGATTGGCACTCAAGCTACTAAAACAATATATTGACTGGGTTAATATAGTG
>OMMV01202088.1:0-18449 GCA_900302635.1 Chatrabus melanurus
CAACACGAAAGGTCAGTGCTGTAACCACCAAGCCTGTGTAGAGTTGATTTCCTCTCCACAGATTATTGCTCTGACACTTCATAGTCCAGTTTAAGGTGATGATTGGCCATTTTTCTCTTTGCTTTCCAAATGTTGTTGCAAATAGTCATGTAGGTGTAGGCTGCAGGGCAAATCTCTGAACAAAAGAAAAAGAAAAAAACCTGGCTCTCATATTCCACACCCATGACCTCAGATTCTTTCAGAGTTTTATCTCGGCCTGACCTGCTGGCCCTGGTCTGGCTCCTCAGGCTGCGTGGGGGTGCAAGTAGCACAGCCCCACCCCTCTTAATATTCTCTGTCCTCCATCAGCCGAATCAGCTAATGTGGCCTCCCACTTCCTTTAAGAACCTCAATGTCTCAGTGGTGTTTTTTGGTTTGCAGGACAGAGGGTTCTAGTGGGTCAACTGTCTTGTTAGTTTGTGTAAAATACATCTTTGAACCTTCACATTTCCAAGTGTGTGTTTCCACAACCACAGGATCAGCATTAGATTCTGGTACATTAACACTTAGTTCACTTATTTGCTCATTAATATTATACTTATGTGTTATAGTTGTAACTGTAGTTTTGAGGTAGAATTCATAAGAACTTATATTTTCTCATAATCAAAAACATGTTTGTCATTACACAATGATAAGAACTGAGGTTTTATCTCTATTAAAATCAAAAACTTTTTATCCACTCAATTTTAAGACCGGAAATTGTCCTGTGTTGTAAGGCAGTAACATAGGTGAAGAAACTATTTTCGTAGGGAAAATCTGGATTCTCCCACTAAATTCTGAGGAAAAAGTCAAAAAACGGATAAAAGTGTTTGATCTGTTTTCTTGTCTAAGAGTCGACAGATATTAGTCACATTATTAATACTGTCTGTGTCATTTTAATCACAACTTGGTCTTTATCCTTTTAGGACTAGAAGGAACATTTGGTTAGGTGGTTTTTGTTTAGCACGGGGTCTTAAGGGTCACAACTGCTGTTGACCATCCACAATGTCCTTCCCAGGGGATTTTGTCTGTCCATTTAACCCCCAGATTCTGGCCTGAATAGGAGCAGCCACTGACCACTGACCAGCAGGCCTGGTCGGGGCAGGGGAAAGGTCTTCTTATTTGCAATCCAAAAGCAGAGTGACAAGGTGATGGATATCCTGCTGCCCTGAGTGCAGCAGAAACTGACCAAAGGGCTCGCAACATCTGTCATGCTGTCTTACCTCTTTCTCCCCACACCACGAAACACCCACATATTCCAGGTCCTTTTCATTTTTCAGATCCACTTCCTGTTACTTAAAGCAACCACCACCACATCTGTTCCAGTTATCATCCAGGATGAATTATTATATTGATTTGGGATTTTGGTTTCTCTCATTTTCTGACCACAGACCCAAGGAAGAAGTACCACGTGAAGATTTTGGCTTATAATTTAATTGGTGATGGCTACCATGCAGACCAGACTGTCAGCACCCCCGGATGTGTCTGTAAGTTCTACAAAACACTGGGGGGGGGGAAACAATAATTTTTTTCAGTGCATCAGAGGAATGATTTTTCACTTTTTGTTTACTGAAAATCCCTCTCAATGTGTTTTCAAGCTGTTCGAGATCGTTTAGTGCCCCCTCCACCACCTCCACACAATGTGTGCGCTCAGGCCAACAGTTCCACATCTGTGTTTCTGTACTGGGGACGACCAGCTTTCACCTCGAGCCATGCAGTCAACTTCACCGTCCGATGCAACCCAGTAGGCCTGCAGAACGCTTCCTTAGTGCTCTACCTGCAGACGTGAGATTTCCTTCTAATTACAATTCTTCTCTTTGCAAAGCCCCAGTTCAGTTGTCACATAGCCGCTTTTGATACCATAATGTTATTGATAGGCAGCTGTATTCTGCCCGACGACATCACCAAAATGTTTGTTTTTAACATTTTACACTAAACAACACAGCAAAAAAGGATTTGCTAATTAATGAATTCCTCACTCAGCAGAATAATAGTTTGTATATTGCAAATTGGTTAATTGGTTTAAGTAATTTATAAAGGAGAAGTGACAAACTTTGTCTTGTCACAGCTTCTAAAATGTGGATTTGCAACATGTTTATTGTATTTTTTTAAGTCAGTGTTAATTAATTTCAGACAGCTGAAGACAAGTAATTTGCAGTTATCTTGATCTGCAGGAAATTTAAATGGGCATTTTAAACATTTTTTTTAACTAAACCATTAATCAGTTCATATTCATCAGATTAACAGGCTGTTAATCTGATAATTATTAAAATAAAATAGTTGGTAGGTGCAACACTATTTAACAACATAAATATATTTTCCTCATTTTTGTTGAAGAAAGTATACCCGACATTGTTTTTAAGGACCAATTCACCCCAAAAGACGACCTGTTTCGGTTGGATGATCTTGAGTAATCACGCCACAATATTTGTTGAGCTCATCAAATGTGTTTTATTTATTGATTTATGTTTTAATCAGCATAAACTAAGTGCCATATAGCACTTTTTTTGTGACTTGCGCATCCATATTCGCCAAGCCTTAACAAAGCATTTGTTCCCTGCATCAACTGATCATTCTCCAGCTTAAGGAGAACAGATTTTGACAGAACTGTCCTTTTAAGCCTCTGTCACTTCGTTCTTCTGCAGGAGTGAGCAGAGCATTCTGGTGCGGGATCTGGAGCCAAACACCAAGTATGAATTTGCCATTCGGCTGCACATTGACCAGCTTTCTAGCCCCTGGAGCCCTGTCGTTTATCAGAACACTGTCCCTGAAGGTATGCACAAACCCATCATGCAGTTTTAAATTATTTTATTCTCCATGTTCAGCATGGAGGTGGAAGCAGTTAGCACAGAACAGAAGGCCCTTGGCTCAAGGCCATGCATGCCCCATGCCTCCATGTACATGTGAAGTTGCATCAGGAAGGGCACGCATCATAAAACTTGTGCCACATCAATATGCAGATCCATGCCATATCCAATGTGGTGGCACAGCATAACGGGAGAAACCAAAAGAGATTAGTTTTAGCATTCAGTGTTTCACCTCAGCCGTGCCATTCTGTGCACATGTGATCCCATTGGAAGTGAAGCAGAACTATTCCTGATTAGTACTTGGTTAGGAGACAGCTTGAGAACACTGTGAGCATGTTTCTCCATGTACAACTAGAGATTTGATTTCTTGTCAGTATCTGTTCAGGAAATCTAGTCCACTTCTGAATTTGGAGAGAAAAAAAGACTTTTACATTTGGAGAAGGCTGTGTTCATGTGATGTGGGCATGCTGCCCACAAAAAAGGAACATGCACAACATGCCAATCTTATGGACACAAGATAACAAACATGTAAGCACAAGGATAAAACGTGTGACTATACATATGTGTGTGTGTGTGTGTGTGTGTGTGTACACACACACACACACACACCATCCGTTGGGAACTCGGGCAGTGGCTCTGTATGTTATTGTCGGGTGAAATGGATCTGTTAGACCAGTTTACAATTTTGAAAAAAAAACCACCTCATATTTTCATATAATTTCGACAGTTTTTCAAAAGCAATGTATTTTCTCCAAACTCCGTAGCCCCCAAGCAGCCCCCTACCAACGTGAAAGTGTCTTTTATTGAGGAGGACACAGTGCTGGTATCATGGAAGCCCCCAGATGAACCCAACTTATCTGTGACACATTACACCATCCTGTATGCCTCCAGAAGTGCCTGGGTAGCCGGGGAATGGCAAGTTCTACAGAGAGAAGGTAAGTGGGAGTGTGGATGGAGGAGCTGTAGTGCAGGTGCTTGTGTGTGAAGGGGGGACACAAAGTCTACCCCACTGTCCCTCACAAATGGGACATTGAAAATCAATAACTCCAATCGATATCTTTTCTTTGTGACGCCTCATTGGTGCAGGATGTGTCGAGCACACTCTCTTGTCTTACTGATTACAGCTCAGTCTGGGAGTTTAATTATTATTACAGCAAAGGACTTGATTTACCTTCTTATTCACCTTGATTGCAGAAAGGCATTTTGACACATATACTTATGTAAACACAGTCCAGTATCTGTCATATCGCTTGTTTCAAATATGAACATACAAAAATAGTGATTTCATAGATTACAACTGAACTGCAGGACTGAGAACATGACATTGAGGACAGCTACAACACACTTATTGTGTTCATATGTGTAGGATACACATGTCCAGATCAAAAGTATTGTGAGTGTATCAATTCATTAACCTTATATTGTGTATCTGACATCATTATGTGCAGACTGTATTATTACATCCGTAACAATACGTGAAATGGAAGCACATTACAGTTTTTCTATACTTACAGCATTTGCTACACTATATTAAAAAACTGCATCAGTTTTCCCTTTAGAAGTGTTCGTGTCAAGTGAACGGTTACTTAGGGAGACTCAGATGAGGAGTATCACTTGCATTGTGAGGGAACATCAGCTACGACATTTTGGCCATGTGGCGCAGTTCTCTGGGCATGATCCAGCACACAGGTGCCTCAGTGTTGAGGAGCCCAGCAACTGGGAAAGGCCAAGGGGACGCCCACGCTTCACCTGGCTGCGGCAGATAGATGGCTACGTTTGAGAGTTGAGGATGGACCAGTTGTCTACCTGGGTGGTTTTCTATCCAGGACCTAAGGTGGATCTTTAGTGTGGTGGATGCTGCGACGTGTGGTACCAGTGGCGGTGGATGCTACCAGACCTGACCTGTATCAGAATTAGATGTGGTTAAAGGGGTCATATTGTGCAAAATAGTTTTTTGTATCTACCTTTTACAATTTAATATGGTTGAGGTTTCATGTTAAACACCTTCAAATTCCCACAATTCTGTGCTTGTGGATGTAGAAAGTGCCCTGCTATAAGCAAATTTTATACCCCGATGTTTTATTTTAGATGTATGTACTGTATCAATGCAGTGTATCGCAATATGGCTCATATCGCAGTGTATCACAATACAAGTGTATTGTGACTCATGTGAGGTCCTTGCCAATGCCCAGCCCTAGTAAGAAGTAAGACCCTTTTAAATATTTATCTTCATGTAGAAATGTTGTTTGATAACCATGCACAATGTCTGGTTGTTATGGAGACAGTTTCCTTAATGAAACCAAGTGTGAACTTGTTGTAAATCTGTGCTTTTATTATAGATTTTGTTACAGCTCTAAAACAAGATGCAAAGTGTACCGTAAAGTCATCTGTAGAAGGAAAATGAACTTTGGCAAAGGTTTACAGTTTGTTGCTAGCAAGTGTGTTCTTTGCACAGTTACTTTGGATTTGGAATGGGCTGAAGATCGTCTGTGTGATCAGCGTTAAACATGAAATGATTTTTAAATGGACAGGCCCACTGTGATATTAAACTCCAGTGGAGCTGCAAAGATGAATCGATTAGCAATCGAGTGTTAAACTATTCTAATTATTATTCCAACTATTCTGATAATCAGTGAATCGTTTTGAGCTTTTTAAAATGTCCAGATTCTCTGCTTTCAGCTTCTTTAATGTGAATATTTTCTGTTTTCTTTACTGGTTTCTGTACTCTGATAGTAAACTGAATATCTTTGGGTTATGAACAAAACAAGAAATTTGAGGGCGTCATGTTGGGCTTTGGAAAATTTTCTGACATTTTATGCCCCAAACAACTATTCAGTTAATCAAGAAAATAATCAAAAGATGAATTGATAATGAAAATAATAATTGGTTGCAGCCCTAAACTCTAGCTGAGAACTACCACACTAAATTATTGATGTTATATCTGATGCAATTAAAACTGAAATTAAAAAAAAAATGTATCAAAAAATGAAAAAGTAATAAAAAAGTAAATTCTGTTTAAGGAAAGCATTCTCCAATGAGTAACAACCAGTAATTAAAAAGAACTGTTGTTTGTATCTGGTTTGTGGGCAGCATAGGTGTTTAAAGAGTAGATGATCCCAGGAAACACAAGACTCACCATTCCCCCTTTGCCACTGGTGAAGGGGTCAAAAGTGAAGCCTTTCACAAAGCCCCTCGGTCTGCCCAGCCCCCTATCACCTCAGACTGAACACCCATCCCCCCTTCACTTACTCTGGGGCCACAGTAGTGTGGCGACTGAGAGGTAGTGGATAAGGGAATGTGTAGCCCTGATCCCTGACCCCCCGTTCTCACGTATCACCTCACACCGACGAGGATTGTTGTTATGTTGACTTTTCACTGCATCACAAAGTCCTGTTCTTCACAAGCATGTGCGTGCGCACCATTGCACTTTAAAAACGGTACTGTGCAAAAGTCTTAAGCAGCCAAGTGTTTCTGTATGAATCTGTTTTTCATGTTTTCCCCTTTATTAAAATGTCAATAAAATAATAAGTTAGAATTTTTCAAATATTTATTCTTTAAAAAAAAAAAAAAAAAAGTAAATCAAATGTTATACAGAATTTCATCTATTTTATTAAAGGCGCAGTCACACTATGATGTTTGGGTTGGTGAACGCATGGAAAAGTAGAGAAAAGTCACGTTACTGGAGTTTGATAGCGAACCTCAAACGCAGCACGCCGTTCTACAACATGGTGCTAGGGGAGGCGGGCGTTAGCCAGCGCTTCATTAGAACAAGCAGGACTTTTGCCAACGTTGGAATGTGCGGAAGAGGGGTGCGACACACCACTGTCCTGTGATTCTGAGCAGGGAGGGCGAAGCAGCACTGAAACGTTAGCCAGCGTAGATGATCACACCAGCAACTTTGGCTAGCGGATGCTAAAAGAGGCTAACGGAGGCTAGCTTGGTCGTAGCGATGAGTAACTTTCTCTAATGGTCTCCAACGTAGCCAGAAGTACGTCGGCAAACAGCGAGGAATTTTAAACATGTTGAAAAAATTTTGGACTCGGCCAACTTTCATCGACAGAGGACAGCGGAGCCCAGCGGAGCCCAGCGGCGGCTAGCGAAGGCTAGTGGACACCAACGTTTGAAAATACGTTTGTCTACATTGGCCCAAACGTCTAGGTGTGACTGTGCCTAGAAAGTTGTATATTAAAGAAAGTAACAGATTAAGAATAAGTCATGACCCATTATGTGACGACAGATGGAGCTATCCATATGCCATTAGGACTAGTTCCTTGAAACATTTCTTGGTCAACGAAGGTAACCATCACCATTATACAAATAATCCAATGGTAAGAATATTGTCATGATTTGAAAGATGGAATGTTCCATTCAAGGAGTTGCACAAGTGGAAAACATTCATTATTTGTTTTATATGACACCTAAATAGATCCATTGGAGTCATTCAATGGAGCGAAACATATGGAACCAAAATGAACAGTAAATGGAGCCAAATTGCATGAAAAATGACGTAAATCATACAGTGGACTATTTTTCTATACAATGGGACAAATAATCAATCCCACATGACATACAATCCACTAATCAAATGACAAGGATCTATTTCTGTGTTATATAAAGCTTAACTGTTAACCATGACCTAACTGCTACCCAATCCCTATCCTAAACGTGACCACGATGCCTGATGGGCCTTTGGTAACTTTGGTGATCACATTTCCTCCAATACAAGATACTTTGTTGCTGATTCTTCTCTGACTTTCAAAATTGAATGAAGGAAATGTTTTTTCCACAGTGGAACAGATTGGCATTTCAGAAAAAAAGGCTAAATTTGTCGTCTACGGGAAAAAAAAACTTAGGTGTACATATTGTATTAAATCGAACATCAAAAGATTACACCTGCCACCAAAAATTGAACACAGGTCACTAGATTTAAAGTCCAGGATGCAAACCATTACCAGGAAATTCTTGCCTTAGGTACGAGGAAATGTCAGGCAGGAAATGCACATCTTCTGTACGGTCAGTATCCAGGCTTAGCATCTGTAAGCTGCATGATTAGTCACTGCGTTAAGAATAACCTGTTTATTTTGTAGGTTTACATGTTTAATCCATGGTTCCACAAAGACAACTAATGAGTAATGATTCTTGTAAAACCATGAGATAGTTCACCCACATTTTAAAGGTAAAGGCCAGTCACACAAAATATTTAGTTTTAGCCTTTAATGTGTAACAATTTTATCATAAAATATTTGATATTTAGAATGTTATTATTTTGCAGTATTTTGCTTTTTTAAAATATAAAAATCTTGCCTTGAATTTTTGCACAGTACTGTGTGTTACCATTCTGTGCAATAACTTAACTTTATTGTATGATTTATAATCTACTTTCGGCTTCTCCCAATTGAAACTTGGGGTCGCCACAGCAGATCCCACATGGATCTGCATGTAGATTTGGCACAAGTTTTACACCAGATGCCCTTCCTGACGCAACTCCACTTTTACATGGAGAATGGGCAGGGATGTCCCCAATTCAAGATGTTATTCTGTGAATAACTGTGACTTTTAATTTTCTCATTGGGTTTAACCCTACTCTGTGCTATTGTGCCGTCTACACCTGAGCATTTTCTATATTAAGAAATGGAACCATGGAATATCTTAACAATTAGTAATCAGTTTTTTTTTACCTTTAACTGTGCTCATTAAGGTGATCTTGGTTCAGACCGGTAAGTTTTGGATACATAATTATTGATTACATAATGTGACTCTAGCCAGGTGAATGATGTCTGAATTTGTCCTTTTTTGGGGGAGCACCCCACCACACCTCACCGTACCGCACCATCTTCTCCAGTCCTGCTCAATTAATAGGCAAAATTCATTTGGTGCATTTTGAAAAATTGTCCTTTTGATATGTAAAGTTGGAAGACTGTTTTTTTGCTGCGCTCAAACTTGTTTTTGACAGCAGCTGTAAATCTCATTGACAGGGAGCATCACCATGGCGCTACTGGAGAACCTGAATCCCAGCCACATTTACTTGGTGAAAGTTTCTGCGTCCAACGATATGGGAGACGGACCATTCTCTCACACAGTGGAGCTCACAGCTCGAGCAGATGGTTCATCGTCTGGCCATGTTCCACAGCACTCCCATGGCTCCACACACTCCACAGGTCAGTGATATTTCCATCAGAGTCCTGCATGGGTCTGTTTAGTTTTTTAGACCTGCTACTCAGTGGCAACCCAGAACAAACGGGAGCCGGTGAAAGACGAGGGGAAAAAAACTCTCCCTTGTCAACAACTATGCCCATTTTCTTTATTTCTTATTTGGAAATGCACTGATTTTATACGGTGATTAAATCTGCTGTTGTCACTACTGTAATTAAAATTTCACCTTGTGCATAAATTTGAATATCTACTTCTGCAGAGCTGCTACAGGGTCTAATTATGGACTTTACGTGAATGTCCCAGTGCCTTTAGAGAAACTGAACAAATTGCTTTTCAGATTATATGGCAGATTGGAGTAACAGTTTGGTGGTGTTGCTCTCGTGTATTACAGCTTTTTCTGATGGTTTCTATCACCTGGATCAAAAGTCCATGACAGGGATCACAGTGGGAGTCTGCATCGCTCTCCTCTGCATCGTCATCTGCGCTTTCATCATTGTCTGCAAAAGCAAAAACAGGTACCTACAGTTTTTGGATACGCAGGAAAAGAAGTGCTTCATGCTTCATTCCAGTCAACTCGTGCTTGTTTCCTGCAGGAAATTTTCAGCAGTTAAACTGTCCAGACAAGAGGCGAACACGTCTTCCTCGTCTACAGGACACATGGGCTCTGAGGGACGAGCTGAGAACGCTGATGTGACCCTCCCCATCATAACTCAAAACCCTTTCATTGATGCCAAGGTATTTAACACCGACTACAACTTGTAACAGCTAACAGTTTGTGAAATTTGTTGAATATTGTTCAACATTTGCAAATCTTTGGTCAGGATTGGCAAATGCACCTTTTCATGTCATAAAAACATTTTGTAGGGTGGAACAAATCTCATTATCAATTCTCTTGGACCTGTACATCCGACTGTGGAGAAGAAAAAGAGATGGTTTTCCATCAACAACAATGCAAAAATGAACAGTAAAGATGGACAGGTAAGTCAGAGAATGAGTCCTGTTTGTTGAATTACCAAAAGAAAAACGCCAAAATGCATCATTTAGCAGACAGTTTTAGATTACGGTGAACTTTTTTGTCTGAGAGAAGGGCGGTGTAGTGAACTCGCACCTTTTTCAAGACTCAACTTGAACCCCTCTTGTTTCTAATCTAACCTTAAATGTACATATTGTAAATTTAAACATGACCATTTTCACTAATTTAGCTTTTTATTGAAGTTGTTGTACAGCTTGAGAATAAGCAAGAAAGTCCACAAACAATTTAGAATTTTGTGGTACTATCATGTCTCAAATGATTCTGATGGTACCAGAAATGATTTGTGGTTTAATTGATTAACAGAGGAATTATTGTAAACTTCTTCACTGAATAAAGAAAATTGTTGGACCAACTTAAAAAAAGTGCTTCAATTGGTAACACTCAAATGAATTAAGTTGATCCAAATTAACTTAACAATTACTATTTATGGCAACTTGTTTACTTAATTTAGACAAAATTGTTCCCATATTTTAGCAATTTCTTTAGGTTTTCTTTTTTCCCCAGGGCATATTTTGATTAGTGTTACATAATATATCAAGCAAAAATGCCAAACTATCTGCTGCCAGACCCTTTAATATGAACATTTGTTATACCCCCCCCACCCCACAAACACACTCCTCCGAAACCTTTTGGTGGATTTCAATGAGTCTTTGCACAATGGTAGCACACCATATGAAGATGATGTCTTCAAGGGGAGATAATTAGTCTTTTTTCCATACATAATATTTGTCAATTACATGTATCAACAGTCCTATTGGGCTCCTCAATGCAGAGGTTGACCAGTTTGTTAATTCAGGTATTTCATCACAAAAGATTTCGCCTGGCTGCGGCAGATAGATGGTTATTTTAGAGATGTGGGGATGGACAGGTTGTCTGCCTGGGGGGGGAGGGTTCCCATCCAGGACACAAGGTGGTTGCGACATCAGTACATGCTCCCAGACTTGACTTGACTTGATATATAATACATGCAATCAACTACTGTATTTTACGGAATATTTGTCGCACCGGAGTATTTGTCGCATTTGTCCAAAAATGTGTCAGGAAGAGGAGACATATAAGCCGCATCGGCCTACATGTCACATTTATTTTTGAAACATGGTGCTAATACTTCATCCAAGAAGCAAAATTTGTTTAATCGAAGCATTATTTATTTAGAACGCAAACACTGCATTAGCAAGCAGAAGCTAACAGGCTAATTAATGTTATTGTCATTTTCTCAGCTTACTTTTTCTTTTTTTCCATCACTATACCTTATTGCATTTTGGACTGTTTGTAGAAACGAAACAATTAGATTGAAGATGCAGTGCTGTAATTGTAATGGACTTGATGTTTTACTATATTCTGATAATTGACTTAAATTATTGAATTCACAAAGTACACATAGTAAATAGATGTGCTCTTCAAAAGTACCTTTTACCATGTTGTCATGAAGCTACAAAATAAGATGTGTAGAGGATTGCTGGTTATTTCTTTGTTTCTTCAATTGTACAAGAAAAGCGTCATGAGTACTGAACATAAAAAGATCTGCATTGAAGATGACAATCCTCACATCTTGAAAAAGATGATCAAAATAATTTCTTACATGAGACACTTACATGAAATGTCAGTCGTTTTTTTGTTTTTTTACCTGTTTTACTGGGAGTATATAAATTAATTATAAGATCCTTTTCTGCAGGCTTGGTAATAAATTACAACTGAGACAAAGAACCATTCAGCCTCACTGAAGGAACACTTCATCTGTGTTACAGAATAAGAGACATGAAGCTGTCGCCTACCAGCCCGGCACCACAGTGTTGACTTACGAAGAGGAGTTGTCCGTTTCTCCTGACCAGACCACCAACATGCAAGTTCTGCACGGCCTCCCCAGTGACGCAGAGGGCTCCTCCAACAGCGAGGGCAGCCACGCCACCGGGGACTCGGGCCGTTACTCTCACAACGAGACCGAGATGATGAACTTATCATCTGGTCCCTGCAGCCGCTCGCCCTCCCTGTCAGCGGAGGACAGCTCGGAGTGCAGCAGCCCGTCCAAAGAGTCGAGCAAGCTGACAGAGCAGAGTCTGCCCGAGCTGAAGCTGATGGAGTCTGCCGGGAGCAGCTGCTGTCATCAGGAAGCCCAAAGCAGTTCCCAGTCCGCACTTCCTCTGTAAACGTGTTGGCATGTAAGTGTGCCTTTGTGCATGTGTGTCAGGTTGTGATACTTAGTCCAAACTTACAGCCTTATGAGATGACAACACAGTGAGAGCTAGTGTGTGAAGAAAAGTAAAAGTCAATCATATGTTCCTGATGACATTATTGTCTGCAGCAGGTTGAGCTTCAGCTCTGAATGTCAGCGTGGGACTAAAACCCGATTCATACTTCTGCGTCAAACGCCTCTTGGTAGCTGCGCCATGGATGCAAACACCAACGAACTCTGCTTTATTGAATCAGTGCCTGTTTGAGAATCTGAAACACAAACACTAGATGGCGTTGTTGCTGCCTGCAGGAACCAGCTAAAAAACATCAACGTCGCTGATGTTTGAATACGGCTCTGTGGTGCAAATGTCAACTAATCTTTAAAAAAACAAAGATAGACCGTCAACAAAGTGCAGTAAATGTTGTTCCACACTAAACAAGAAAAAGAACCAGAAAACACACGGTGAAGTCTAACATGTTGACTTTATAGATGTGGTCAGAAGTTTACATACACCGTCATGGACATGAATGTCATGGCAGTGTACTGGGCGTTCAAATTTATTTATTTGTTATTAATATTTTATTTTATTTCTCTGTTCTCTGAGCTCCTTGGACTTTCCCATTGTACTGTGTGTTGCTCAACCCAATGAGTGCCGTCACACAAACCAGTTTGTTGGCACATTAATCAAAGTGGGTGTGTGTATAATTTCACCCTGTGTTGATTTCAGAAAACCCAAAGAGAATTAAAACTCGTGGACAATTTTCCCCATTAAAGATGCATGTTGTACAATCATTCTGCCCCAGAAAAAGAACCGTTCCCAGAAGTCAAAGAAAGCTCAATGTTGCCATGACATTCATGTTCACGATGAGTGTATGTAAACTTCTGACCACAACTACACTTGGAAAAAGAAAGCTGGAATACTGATCACTTCACTTTCCCCAAGTAAAGTAAAGCCAAAGTTCGGTGACTGTACTGTTCCCAAGTAAAGTAAGTGATGGTCTGCGCTTACATGAGGAAAGTGAGGCAGTTTTTTTCCCCGACCTTTTTTTTTTTTTAACTCGGCACGTTACAATTTCAAGCACACTCATCATATCATTACTAGTTGGGTGCTATTCTTAGAGTTCAGGCTCTTTTTTAATAATATAAATTTTTTGGGCATCTTTTAGCCATTATTACAGAAACAGGGAGAGACATGCAGCAAAGGTCGCCCAGGCCGGGTTTTGAACCTGGGGACTCTGCAGACCATATTCTGCGGCACCTTAAGCCCTCAGCCACGAGCACCCCGAGTTCAGGCTCTTTCACATCCTTCTACATTCATTCAAAAAGTTTAACATTAACACGACAGACCGCTGTAAGGATAAATAGATTGGACTCATGTAGGGCCATTCTCAGCAGTACATGGACCAGATCGCCAAAAACTAGAGAAGACACCGCAGAGTGTTGAGCGCTTGAGTTACACTCTGTCACATCAGCGTAGCCCCGCGGCAGAGCTACTGGTGGCGTTTGACGTAGACACATGAATCATCTTTAAGTGTGAGGGTGAAGAAGAATAAAATAGACCTTTTTGTCTCCTTCATCCTCTTTGTTCCTGCAGACAATTAACAGGAAGCCCAACAAAGATCTGTTGGCTCTTAGATCACAAGATTTCTTTGACTGTCTTCCTTCGATGAATGTCTTTTTTTTTTTTCTGTTTGTGTTTTTGAAAAAAATCTCACCCACCATGAATGTTTTGAAAGATGTTCAAAAATGTTAAAATAATTTCTGACATTATTTAAGAGAGTTTATCACTGGAGCAAAAAGAGAGCATGAGTCCTTTTTTTTTTTTTTTTTTTGCTGATTATCTACCTCGGTTTGCCGCTGGGTGAGCCATATTTAATAACTACTTATACCTACCTTATATGCTGGGCTGCTTTGGTTAGGTTTGATGCTTCCTGATGACTTTTGTTTTGCGGTTTTAGCGCTCATGCTTTGACGACCTGGATGGTAAGGGCGCTGCAGCTTTCACTTTAAGCTCCGCTCTCTTTCCACCTGCTTTGTGGATCGAGGGGCGAAACTCCCAGATATAGTTATTTATCTCCTCAGATGTGGCTGAGGTAATGAGCCAGTATTATAAGGATTGTACTTTTCATTTTGTCCATTATAGAGTAATGGTATGAAATAATAATGAATGTATACCTTTGTTTTGTCTGTCAAAGTGCAGCTGCCCTTGCGTTTCCTGTTTTATACTACCTCGTTTAAGAAATTATTTTATTGACTTATTGTTTTCCTAAACTCAGGGAATAAAGTTTAGTACATATGAAAAGTCATGTAATGTTACATGGCGAGCTGACAGGGTATCTTCTCCGTGCTAAACTCTTGTAGTGTGTAATAGCCGAATAGATGTGAATGTATCCGTGACGTCGGGCACCAGCGGCTCGGGTGTTTGTGCCGCGCTGTGCACAGATGGAAAAGTCCTCCGTAGTTTCTCCTCAGGTCCGATCACGTCTGTTTTACGACAGGCCTCTTCGTTTGTTGACTTCTTCCTTTTTATTATGTAAAGACACACACCAAAAGTGCTTACGGTGGCATGTTGGTACAGAAAGCTTTATATTATGTGGCCTTAATGTGGACGGCGTCCCTCAGGGTCCTGAAACCAAAGCCTAATCCTCCTGAGGGACAACCGCCACATTAACACATGAAGAGCGATTGTGGAAAAGACAATGGAAGTGTTTAATTAGAGATGAAAGTGAAGAATCGAATGAACACCATAAAACATTTTAAAAGAAAATATATATTTTTGTTAGTATATGTACTACTGAGTACACAATGTAGTTACTTTTGTTCAAGTAGTTTTTCCTTTGACGTAGATAAAGATTAGCACTTCTCTGCCGGGTAGTTTTTGTATTGTCATCCAATGTGCAGCGGTGACTCACCCTGAATACCCAAAGACTTGTTTGCTGCATGAGTTTATTTTAGCCTCTCAGCTAATCTCCCACAGGTTACGCAGGAGTGTGAAGTAATCAAACATATTAGACCAAAGACAGAAGAGCGGCCTTGGAGATCAGCTGAGGGGCTGCTCCTCAAACAAAGCCTTGCACATTAGTGGCCTTGGCCCGCCAACACATAACACGAGAGGCGGGTTTAGTCTTTAAAAAAAAAGCACCAGCAGGATTCACAGGTGCTTCATGGTGATGGACGGACGATTATTAATCAAGTTTATGCACATGATCCAAAATATCCGGACCCAGGTTTCTTCAACGACTGTTGCACGCAGATGTCTGTACATTGTAGGTGAAAATTACAAGAGATAAATATATTATAGAGATTATCATCTGTGTTGCGACGTTGCAGTCATGTGTAAATGTGCACCCATTGATTTGATTCCCAGCTGTGAGAATGAGAAAAAAAAAAAGTCATAATATAGATTCCTTCCAAAAACAGACTTTCTATGAAGTAAACTATATAATGTAACTGACTGAATGTAGAGTTGAAATACTCATAGTGTAAATTAATTATCCTTTGAGGCGCCCTCAAAATGAGAGGATTACAACTTTAGTTTATGGTTTATTGTAGCAAAGACTGCAGTAAAGTCAGTGGGTGCAAACATTTGCACGTGTCTGTATTTTTCAATCAGAAGATTCCGGAAAGGATTCAATCATGGGAAATGTTGGGATGGGAGAAAAGTGACACAATCAATTTAATTTAGTTTTGGAACGCAAACCGTTTAAACCAAAGATTTTTGACGTCACCGTTGCATATTGGCAAGAGATCAGTTTAAAAGCTTTTTAATAATCTTTGACGATTATAAAAAAGAATCCTATCTTTGTGTGATTGTCCTGTTCTCATACCTATACAATGTTTGTTTTTTTTACAATGACAAAAATAATACACAGAGCTTCTGAAATATCAGTTTTGACTTCATTTTTGTTGAACTTACAAGAGAAAATGGGATTGTTGATAACAGAGTTATTTATATGCTGCTCTTAAGTATCAGATTTCCATTTTGACTTCTTCATATTTTACTTGAACATATTTTGCTTTGCGGTTTGTTTGTTTTTGTTGTTTTTTTTGAAGTGCAGCTAATGTTTGAGTGATGTCTACCATAATGAATTAGTATTCAAAGGTCCAATCCAGACTCTGGAAGCAGTGGTTTTGGCTGAGCTGCTTTGTAGAAGAATCCGTTAAACCAAAAACACTGTCACAATTTGACCTCATGTTTTAAAAAAAAAAACGGTTTTACATCTGGACTTATGCAGGTTCTGAATTGGGCCTTTGGTCATCTACACAATTACTACCTCAGGTTTTTCTTCATGTACTTGTTTCATTAGTGCCTATAAAATTGAGGTCAAAATGTAATAAGTTTAAATTTGGGGCGCAGGATGTCCTTTTTTCCCTCATGTCCGGTATTATTTTGGAATTAGGTTCCTGCCCAAGTCTGTGAATTTAAAGGGATGAAACCTTGAGTCTGGCCTGTGCGTTGACTCTCTCTCGTTCTTCCTTTTGCAGTAATGTGTTTATGAAACGGCTTCGGCTGCAGAGTTGGAGCGCTGTGGGTCATTTGCAATAAAACTCAGGGGAACCCACAGCTACTCCTCTTTTCTCTGAAGCACATTTCAAATCTTTAAAATTGAATGTACCTTTTGTAATTGTTATGTTTTTTGATATTTTCTGATAATGCTTTGATAGATTTTGTCAGTTTGTCTTTAAATTACTTCTAAATTGATCTCTGCCAAAAGATATTTAGTTAGAAGAATTTAGACTGTTTTTATTATGGAAAAAGACAGGTTTTCTGTTCAAATAAAAGTACAAAAAAGCAGCGTGCCTGTTTTATTCTGAAGTTTACTCATTACAATGATAAGTGTACTGTATATTCACTGATTGTGCTCGCTACAAATAGAAAACAAGGACAAACGAAAACACTGTTTTTTGTTAAATGGACCACTTTTCTATGGTGCTTTTCAATCTGCTGTAAACGCTCAAAGCGCTTTACAATGATGACTCACATTCACACACACACTCACACACCAATGTCAGCGTGCTGCCATGCAGGGTGCTCAACTGCACACCGGGAGCAACTTGGGGATTAAGGACCTTGCCCAAGGAACCTTAAGGGTGTATCTCACCTGTGATTTTTTTTTTTTTTTTTGCTTTGCAGCCAATTTGCGATTGCAATCGCAAATTTGTGCTTTTTATTTGCAAAAAAGCCTCGCAACAGTTGCAGTCTGGCAAAATGGTCGCAAGAATTGCATGCGGGAATTTTTTAAAAGTTAAAAATTTTCTGCGACTGCAAAAATTGAGGCTATGATGTGAAATAGTAGCAAATCTGTATCAAATCTGTCTCTTTTGGCACGCAAGTGCTGAGGGACATTCTCATAATGGCCGCAAAATTGTCGGCTGTAGTGGCGAGGGGTTTGCGATGCACGCGACAAAAAGGCCAAACATATTGCAGCCATACAGACTTGTCATTGCAGTGAGACAATCACGCTAACATCTCGAGTATCTTTCGCGACAATTGCGTGTTTAAAGAAAATGTGAAAAAGTCACGAAAAATCAGGTCGCAAATTTACCGCATGTGACAAGTCGCAGGTGAGATACCCCCTTTAGTGATTTTCTGGTCTGACAGGTATTTGAACCGAGGATCCTCTGGTCAAGACATTTTTAATTTGTCTTTAAATAGTGGTGTCCTACCTGATGATTGGCTCAATTCCATTCAATTCCACTTTATTTATATAGCGCCAAATCACGACACCAGTCGCCCCAAGGCGCTTCACAAGAGCAGGGTCCAAGGAATGCGGACCCAACTCAATCAATAAAAATTGCAGCAATAAAATAACTACAAATCAATACAATTGACAACCAGTGAACAAGCTAAATTGAAGTAAAAACAGTCAAATGAAGTGCAATTATGTAAAGATAAAAAAGGATCAACATTAAAAACATAAAATAACATATATAAAATCAGCAGACAATAAACAAAAAATAAAATACAGAATAGCTAAAAAAAATGCAATAAAAGTATAAAAAGCCAAAACTCTCCAAACAGTCCTATCACTGTAACTAAAGGAAAAATGGAGTTAACACAACTACGTCTATGCCAGGTTGTAGGAGAGAGAAAACAAGTAAGTCTTCAGCCTGGACTTAAATGAGGTCACAGAATCAGACTGTCTTATGTCAATGGGTAGACGGTTCCAGAGAAAGGGTACACGAAAAGAAAAGGCTCTCTGACCCACTGACTTCTTCTTAACCCTCGGGACACAGAGCAGTCCTTGGTCCAGTAGTGATCACT
>OMMV01202090.1:0-10220 GCA_900302635.1 Chatrabus melanurus
GAGGGAGAGGATATATATATATATATATGAGAAAGCCAAAACTTACTTTTCCTCTGTTAAACATTCAGGTTTGAGGTTTATTAACATTTTGAATTGGCTGAGACCACTCTATTTGTTCAACAATAAAATTAATCCTCTGGAATACAACTTGCCTAACAATTGTGCATGCAGTGTAGTGCAACTGTGGTGGTGTACCGAGGCAAAATTACAAATATTGTGTCACCATCCAATTACTTATAGATTTGACTGTATGAGTATCAAACTGAGCTTATTCTGGCTCACCTGGATGGAATTCCAAGCTTGTGTCCTGCAGCTTTGCTTTGATTTTTTTTTTTAAATTAACATGCAATACGTCAAAAATTACAGTAAGCCTTTTCTGCACCACTGATCAATCTAATGAAAACAATGGGCGTGACCTGGCCCACGTGGTCGCCACAATACTTTAAGTAAACTTCATTAAAACAGCAGGAGAAAATCTAATTAATGTTCAGCACCGCTAAGCACCAGCTTGGTAATAATTCACCCACTTTCTTTTCCTTTCCCTCCCAACAATTTAGACTTTGGAGCGATGCAATTTTCCAAGGATCTAAGTTCATGTCGAGGATTACTCAGCCAATGCAAAGCTACTTCAACATTATTCATGCTTAGGTTTCAGTTCAGCACAGACTGTATATTCATCTCTTGTGCATTGAAGAGCTAATTCTGCACTCTTATTATATTAGCTCTCTCAGTGCTTAGAAACAGCTTCAATAATGTAGCTGATATTCAACCAGCAGTAATCAATATAAAAACCTTAAATTAATCATCTTGTTTCTTTCATACTGACTGATTGCTTTATGGTCTATTTACAAAAGTAAAGTAATTATAAAGTTGTGTGTCCATAAGTATGTGAGAGGAGAAAAAGAATGAAGAAAAATGTTAAAGATGCGATGTTCACTCCATTAGAGGAAAATCACTTCCCATGATTTAAACACAAGGATTAATATTCATGCGGATGCACACTGGATTATTAAAGAATATGAGATTCAATTTGAAGACCTCTGATGTGCGCGGCATGAATATCAAGTAATGACAAGCAAACGTTTAGTTGGCAGCACTAAGCTGGTGTGGGTTTTTTTGGCTTGCAAGCACGCCTGCACTCTTTGAAATTCATGACTGCGCTAAGGCCCCTGGATTTAATTAAACCAATTCAGGCACAGTAGCAAACGGGATTGTGGGTAGTGCACCATGGTGGAACAAGGAGAGGCAAATTGGGAGGTAATAGCGGCGCTGCTTAACCGCCGATAAAAGCGTGGAGCTGTGGGACAAAGAGAAGATGACGAGAAATGGTATCAGATGTCGCCATTTGCAGGATCCCGGCACGTAAATGCAATTCTTTTGATGAAAGCGCTGCCACAGTTTTATTCATGGGAATGTCAGAGATAATTATCTCTGGGCAGAGATTTCATCCATTTCATCTGCCATTTAGAGAAAAGCCAGTCTTTAGTCTTCATGATATCTTAATCATTAAAGTCACAAATCAGGATAGGTGCCTCCTGTTGGTGAGACGAATTGTTACCAAGAGGAAAAGAAACCAACACAATAATCTGTTTATTAAATTAATGCCTGAGTCAGTCATCATCTTACAACTGCTGCAGATCTCATCTAACAGAACACTCAGTAGATGACCCAATAACCTAATTATGATGCAAATTTGTTTGTGGTTGCTATAGCAACCCTTCCTCCTGTTTGGACTATCCGTCTGCCACATTTGGTTGTGTGCAGCCAAGTGGCTGTGGAGATGCAATGCGAAATTCTTCGAGCTTAACAGAGGACGCACATGCATAAGTAAAGACAGGGTCACTTTGTTTCAAGCAGGTCACTGGAGAGCAGGTAGCTCAGTGGGACAGGAGTTCAACTGCCAATATAGAGATCTGGGTTCAATCCCCAGAAATGCTACTGGTCTATGTCCTTGGACAAGACACATCTGCATTGTACCAGTTCAGGTCAGGTTTTGGCTAGTGCCGTGTGCTGCCGTATCCACCACACCATGATACCGCTGTAGGTCCTGGATGGCAACCACCCAGGCAGACAATTGGTCCATCTCCACATCTCGAAAGTAACCATCTATCTGCTGCAGCCAGGTGAAAGGTGGCCTTCTCCAACTGCTGGGGTCCTCAAGACTGAGGCACCTGCTTGCTGGGTTGTGCTCAGAGAAATGCGTCACATGACCAAAATGTCTTCACTGGAATCCCTGACAATGCAAGTGATACTCCTCATCTTAGTGTCACTGCATAACTGTTCATTGGACACAAAGTCATTTCCAAGGATCCTCCAAAGAGACCTGATGCCAAAGATGTCTACTCATCCCCTTAGGTCACTCACAACCATACAGTAAGACAGGAAGCACCTGGACTGTAAAGACTTGAAGCTTCATTCTTGGCATCACCAAACACCTCTGTCCAGTGACCTCATGACTCCATAAGGTCTTCTTAGGCATCCCTTGTTCTCAAAGGCCAAGGACCCAAAGACATGAATGTCACTGCTGACATAAGTAACAATATACGTCCCAGTCCACCCAATGGTAAAGGAGTACCAGCCTTGACTGGGGAAATAACCTGCATTGGACAGATGTCCTGTAGAGGGGAAGCCATAGACTCTCCTCCACTTTACGCTGTGGTATCAGAGGATAAGCACCAGGGCTGACAGAGGACTCACTTACTGCAGATAAAAAGCCACAATGTAAACAATGGATGTATCACTCAATAGTTAAAAAACCAATTTAGAAATTGTAGAACTCGGATCCATCCTGATAATTTTGGGGGTAGAATGAGCTATGTTGACAGTGTACCTTGTGTAAAATGTTAATAGGAAGTATACAGTAGACATGCACAAACCTGATAACATACACACTCAGCGAGGGAAGTACCTTGTGTCTTTCACTGTCCATGGTGCTGAATCCAACATCAGTTCTCATGAATCCATGAAGACTGCAGTGAGATTTTCAGAAAGCAGTGGAGCACACTACCCGTAGAGCAAATAGCTCAGTGGAATAGGATTTAGATGTCCTGTATATAAATGGGGGTTTGATTCCCGGTCATGGTACCTCTCTGTGTCCTTGGACAAGGCACTGTCCCAGCTCACCCAGCTATAAAATGGGTACCAACTTTGGTTGGGGAAATAAACTGAGTCGGGCTGGTGTCCCGTCCAGGGGGAGTCACAGACTCTCATCCGCTTCATGCAACAGTGTGTTTGGATAAACATGGGCAGCAAGGTGTCTCAAATGACTTATTTTTTACTGGAGCCCACATTGTCAATGATGTCAACTTGTTGCAAACCAGGCTTTCAAGTTTTTTGTTTGTTTTTTTGGGGGTTTTTTTCACGGAACTTACAACTACAGAGAAGTAACCATACCTCAGTGCAAATGCAGTCAGCTAACAATAAAATTAAAATCTGACTGGTTGTCTGTTGTGTCTTTTTGCTTGGTTTGTGAAGTGGGTGAATCTTATTTTTGCATGGAATGTTCAGAGACACATTGGGCCTCCACTAGCCTCCACCAGGCTAGTAGAGGCTAGTGTAGGCCTGTGGACACTGACGTTTGCAAATACATTCATCCACATTGGCCCAAACATCATAGTGTGACTGCGCAAAGTTTTCCGTTATTTTATACAAGTTGACATCCTCATAGAAATAAAAACCACATCTCAGTTGAGTGGTGCTTCCTCAATGGATGAACTGTGACATGGCACACACAACCTCCCAAACTGGTGGTGCATGAAGGTTCTTCCGCAGTCTCTGTCTCAAAACATTCATTCAGTGGCCCCATCAAATGATAAATGATGCACTTTTTGGGTGTAGCAGTGCTGATATTGGTGTGTTATAAACTGAGAGAAATGAAAATATCAGCAGCCACACCTGTCATATAATAGTGAAATGATCAAAACAGTTTCGATTTATTTTCTTTCTTTGTTGTTCTAAAACAACTATCATTTTTGCGGCTTATCTGAAATCTGACAACAGAGATAAGGCAATTATTTTTGACACAATTTGCTTACTGTCCTGTCAGTGCAGCAGTTTCAAAGGCAAGTAATAATCACCTCTTTTTATGTTTATTCATGCCAATTATACATCTCTCTTGTCTTCATTTTTGCAGCATTACACACCAGCAGCCAGTCATGCACCGCTTTTCGTTTTTATTTCTGACATTTATTGCCACCAGTAGTTTATATCGGCCACTGCGCAGTAATATACTGGAGAAATCTGCAATAATTGTCAGTGACATGATCTGACACAATGTACATCATCTGCCTTCCCCACTTTCCCATTAAACCTGCCAAGAAAGTGATGAAGGAAGTTATGCATTAACTCATGTGGGATGTCTTTTCACTTAACCCTGCAGTGACATTCATTCTGTGGGACTTCGGCCTTTGAGATCGAGAGACACTTGGGAAGAGATTCCAGAGTCATGGGGTCACTGGACAGAGGTGTTTGGCCATGCCGAAACCTTTGCAGGAGAATGAAGGAAGGTCCAAGTGTTCAGGGTCCTGGTGCTTCCGGTGTCATGGTATGGTTGTGAGACCTGGACACTAACCGGTGATGGTGATCGGACTCTTTGATATGAGGTCTCTCAGGAGGATCCTTAGTCACTGCTAGAATGTCTTTGTGTGAAACAAACAGTTACTTAGGGAGGCTCAGATGGGGCATACTATTTCCATTGTAAGGGAACGTCCATTACAACACTATGGCCATGTGATGCATTTCACTGAACATGATCCAGCATGCTGGTGTTGGTGCTGAGGACTGCAGCAACTGGAGAAGGCCAAGGAGATGCTAAAGTAACACCTCTGCTTCTTCCAAGTTGGGCACAGAACTCTTAAAAGAGTACAATCCTGCTGGCGGTATATTCGTGCCGGGTGCGGCAGATAGATGGATACTTTCAGGACTTTCAGGACATGGGAATGGACCATGGTATGCCTGCGTGGTTGCCAACCAGGACCCAGGGCAGTTCCTTGGTGTGATGGATACAGTCCCTCAATTTTCAGAGGCCATAAGTAATTGGACAAACTAAATATAAGGATTATTGTTAATACAAACCATCACTTTTATGGCCCATTTTCTGTAACCAAGATGGATACATGAGCAACAAATAACTCAAGATGTCTTGGACTTCATTGACATCAATCATTAAAGCTACAGTGTGTAGGATTTATGGATATGTATTAGCATAAATTGAATATAGCATTCATAACCATCTGTTCATTAGTGTGTAATTACCTGCAACAACGAATTGATGTGTTTGCATAAGCTTACAATGAGCCTTTCATATTTACATGGGAGTGGACCCCCTCATTGAGGCCGCCATGTTGAACCACCATGTTGATACAGCAGTCCAAAATGGACATACTTACACTGTCTTTTGCATTTTGCAGTGTGGCTGGAAGACTGAAGAAAAAAGTAGAAGAATCAGTGGTTGCTCCTCCATACACTGTCTACTGGTTGCTAGTGCAAGCTAAAGATTGAGAACCCTAATTTTTGTGAAAAGGGATCCTCCTTTTTGTGAAAAGGAGGATCATGCATATTGGGTATCACAGGCAAGGGAGTATGAAACCCTGTCACCAAAGAAGCGAAAATGTGAAAGGAATAAAATCATCACCAGCAATTGCATAATGCAGTCTGCAGCCTCACCACTCGATGACATTAAATCCTACTCACCGTAGCTTTAAGAAACTTGCAATGTATGTGTTTGTGTATGTACACAACCTGCACTGGTATCTTTTAATATGCTATAACACCAAAGGGGGCAAATCAACTGGAACGTTTCGAAGCATTTATTTCAAATCAGCTAGTGATGTATTCAGGCCCCATTTAGCACAGCTCGTGATGTCTTCCTTTTGACACTGCACAGTCTGGCTGGGAGAAATGAACTCCCTCCCTCCCTCATCTACATGTTTGGTGTTCAAGGCCTATGCAGTTACCAGTCAAATAGCGTGGTAATGTGTGGTAAATCTGTCTGGAGTAAGCAGTTCTCAAAAACTGAGTGACCAAGCAAGAAGGAGACGATAGCAAAGGAAGCCACCAAAAAAAAAAAACCCACGACAACTCTGATAGAACATAGAATTATAGGCTTCTGTAGCTGTGATTGGCGAAACCTTGCATAGGGCATGTTTTGTCTGTTGCATTACAAGTACAGCTTCATGATGGGTGGGACAGAGAAGGATCTTTAAAACATGATGTGAAATTTCAGCTACACTTTACTAAATGGCACATGGGAGACTTGAGCCTAGATTTGATCTGTTTTCTTTTATTAAAATGCTTCTCTGCTCCACTCCACCATGAAGCTGTGACTGATGGAGCAACAGGCAAAAGTGGCACAATACCCAGTTTCTTCAGTCACAG
This sequence comes from Chatrabus melanurus, assembly GCA_900302635.1. NCBI lineage: Eukaryota > Metazoa > Chordata > Actinopteri > Batrachoidiformes > Batrachoididae > Chatrabus > Chatrabus melanurus. The sequence goes on from OMMV01202090.1 coordinate 6,376, forward strand.
CCACAGAAGCCTATAACTACTTCAGTGTTGTCATGGGTGTTTTGGTGGCTTCCCTCACTGGGTTCCTTCTTGCACGGTCACTCAGTTTTTGTGCACTACCTACTCCAGAGAGATTTACCACACAGTACCATACTGTTTGTATTTCTTAATGATTGATGTAAATGAAGAAGAAGGAAGAAGAAGAAGAAGAAGGGCCTTTATTGTCATTGTGCATACATGGATACACACAATGAAATGTGTCCTCTGCATTTAACCCATCCTAATTACAGTTAGATACACAATCGAACCACGAGGAGCAGTGGGCAGCCACATTCCAGCACCCGAGGACCAACTCCAGATCTAGACACACTGCCTTGGTCAAGGGCAGTGAAAGGAGCATGACCCTAATGTGCATGTTTTTTGGTGGTGGGAAAAAACTGAAGTGCTCGGAAGAAACCCTAGCAAACACGGGGAGAACATGCAAACTCCACTCAGAAAAGAACTAGGCATGGGTGGAATCGAACCCCAGACTTTTTTGCTGTGAGGAAAGAGTGCTAACCACTGATCCAACGTGCTGCCCAGTGAAGTCCAAGACATATTCAGTGACTTGGAAATGTTCACGTATAAATCTCCTGATTTGTCTGAAGAAAACTGTCTGCAAAAGTGATGATTTGTAGTAACAATAATCCTCATATTTAGTTTGTTTAATTACTTATGGCCTCTGAAAATGGAGGCACTGTGTATAAAAATGGTTGTAATTCATAATGTCCATTGTAACTCTGGAGGTAGTAGGTGTATTATTCCCAAATTCTACAATCAAGAGATGACTTCATGAAATACAGAGGGTTTACCACAAGGTGCTAACCACTGGAAACAGACAAGAACATGAAAACCAGATTCGACTTTGCCGGAAAACATCTTAAAAAAAGCCTACCCAGTTCTGGAACAAGATTCTTTTGATAGATGAAACCAAGATTAAGTCGTACCAGAGAGCTGGAAAGAGAAGAATATGGACAAGGAAAGGAACAGCTCATGATCTGAAATATACCACATCATCTATCAAACATGGTGGAGGCAGTGTTATGGGCATGTATGGCTGCTAATGGAACTGTGTTTATTAATGATGTGACTGCTGATGGAAGCGGCGTAATAAATTTTGAAGTGCTACAGGGCTATACCGTCTGCTCAGGTTCAACCAAATGCTGCCAAACTACTTCCCGATGATGCTTCCCCATTCAGATGGATAATGACCCAAAACATACTGCCAAAGCAACACATGAGCTTCTCCAAGCAAAGAAATGGAATATTCTTCATATTTTTATGGGAGAGACGAGCTGTCCCGGCACGGACAGCTCGTCTCTCCCATAAAAATGGTCCCCCTCGGCTGTAAATCTCCGCATCTGAGGCACGTCATGTTGTCCAGGAGACAAGTTCTCATGATCTTGAACAAATAAGATGAAGATGTCACTTTAGCATTTAAGTTCAGGCAACTTTGATTACACCGTCCATTCTCCTCGGTGAACATGAGGTGTTTCGGGTGCGGTCAAAGGGACAATTAATTCGATCTTGTCCAGAGAAGGTGGTAGGCGGCCAGTAGACCACTGCTGCAGCCAACCTGCCAGCGTGAGGGCCACAGGTCCGCATGTGGCTGTGGCGTTGGCAGATGCTGCGCAAGCGCTGCCGCAGTGCCAGTGCCTCCCTCACACGAGCTGTTGACCGCCGCTAAAACCAGCTCGGCTCACAACGTTCAGGCTGCAGCGAGCGGTGGTGTAAATAGTAACACGGTTAATGACACAGACAGGAATAAGGAGCAAGAGACGGCTGAACGTGATCAGACAGAGACAGGCAGGACGGAGGAACAGGTGGACAAAGACAGCGGACAGGTGGAGACAGACAGGGTGAAGGAACACGTGGAGGCAGAAATGACGGAGGAACAGGTGGGGGCAGACAGAATGGAGGAAGAGGTGGCGACAGACAGTGGACAAGTGGAGACCGGCAAACTGAGAGATTTGGCTAAAGGAATGGCAGAGTCTGTGTTGGAGGAAGAAGAGGCTGTGTGGATGGATGAAGAATTAGTATTGACCCCAAACAGAGTAAAAGCAAGGCAAAAAAAGCTCAGAAAGAGGTTGTGGATTTTCCCTCCTCACAGTCCAGAGAAAGACATGAAGACTGACAGTGACACAGAGAAAAGAACAAGGGTTTTTAGAGGGTGATTATTCTTTTAACAGAATTAAACAGTTTTTATAGGTCACAAAAGGTTCCAGGTTGTTGAAGGTGGAGAATTTCTTCCCTGACCTCAAACTGTTTTTAGATTCTGTCAGTTTTTTTTATGAAAAACAGAGAACTTGGAGAGCCAGTTTTACTGATCAGGAGATTTTTAAACTGAGGAAACTGGTGTTGAAAGTGAAAACACAGCAAGCCAAATATGAATAGGTTTTATTTTTATCCTTTTTTTAATCATACTGTTGTCATGGCCTTGCTCCTTTAACAACCCTAAATCAGAAAAAGTTGGGATGGTGTGGAAACTACCAATTAAAACCCCCGCAGTGATTCTTACATTTACTGTGACTTTTATTTCATTGCAGACAGTATGAACCCAAGATATTTCATGTTTTGTGTGGTCAACTTCATTTCAATTGTTAATCTACATCCATTCCTGTATTTAAGGCCTGCAACACATTACAAACAAATTGGAGTTTAGGTGCAATTTAGGGCTAGTCAAGACAAGTCTGGGAGCATGCGCTGATGCTGTGCTTCGCCGCATCCATAATGCCACGGAACCGCCCCGGGTTCCGAATGGCAACCACCCAGGCAAACAACCAGTCCATCCAGTAATGAGGGGAGGAAAAAATAATCATGATATTATTTCAAATAGGTGATGTCAACAGGTGATTGTAATCATGATTTGGTACAAATTGAGTTATAAATCATCCCTTATTATATTTGAAACAGACATCCAACAAGCTTTAGTGATTCCAGCAGTAACCACCTAGCCTGTTTTATTCAGCTCACATAAAAGCATATGGAGTGCCTTTCACAATAAGAGCACATTACAAAATAAAGTTAGATTCTATCACATATACTGCTGTAACACTCGTTAGTATCTCACCGGGAGAGGACCGTTTGGTGACTTTTGAGACAAAATTTTTAAACGACTTCTTGACGAATTTGAAGTTTTTGCAGAACCAGCGACCGCTCTTTCTACTGACCACTGCAGAGTGACTACTGAGCAATATTGTGTGTGGCGCGACTCCCGTTGTCTCTTGCGCATGCGCTCGCAGCATTGTTACTGCACATATGTTATGGCGATATTTATCATATTAAGTAATTATTGGCTTGCAACTATTGGAATATTTATTGATTTGTGTATGGGGGGTGATGAACTAATTTGCTGCCTGCGTGTGTGTGTGTGTGCGCGCGTGTGTGCGGTATGCGCTTTATGCTGTGCGGAGCAGGTTCATTGCTCACTTTTCTCTCTCTCTCTCTGAAGTTATTGACTTGCAACTATTGGAATATTTATTGATTTGAGTAGGGGGTGATGAACTGATCGCGCTGCGCTGCGTGTCTCTGTGTGCGCGCTGTGCATGTGGGATGCCGGTTTTATCTTTTTCCTCTGTCTTTTTTGGCGTGTTCATGTTCTCCATCCACTTGCCAAGGGGTGGCATGTTATTTTTTTGAGAGGAATTAAAAAGAACTGTGTGCCACACAGAACAGATCCGCTGAGGACACCCGGGCAACTTACAGACACAGTTGACGTCGCTGGTTCACCACCAGAGTTTTCAACATGTCAGTGCGTCGGACTGCATTGGACAGCTGCGCAATGAGACAGAATTCCGTGCGTTATGGAACACATCAGTGCCAGCAGA
>OMMV01202096.1:0-12963 GCA_900302635.1 Chatrabus melanurus
TGTAACATTTAATTTGATAAAAACAATGGAGACATTTGCTATCATAATTACATGCATTGTCTTAGTTTTTATATGCGTGGAATGGAGAGTTTTGCCATCTAAGCATGACATTGTGCCTAAATTTGAGATTTGACTAAATGAAATCTGTTATTTTTTTTAATCCTATCTTTAATATGATATGACAATGAAAGAAGTGATGGAGTGCAACGGGGCGAGCGAGTTGACAAAAATATTTCAAGATTTTTCGCCTCCGTAGTTTTTGAAGTGTGGCTACAGGCCTGAGTGTTTCAAAGTGGATGAGGCCTTACTGTATATTTTGACATCTAGTCGACCCTGGGTGCAACCTCACCCACACAAAATAAAATCCTGGCTACGCCCCTGCTTAACCCTAGAACACTAACGTTTAGTGAGTATATTATGTAACCACGCATGGCGTGGGTAGAAATCTCCCAACATTAGGGTTCAAGGGTTAGAAATGTCAGCTTTTGCATACAGTAATTGTATGACAGACACTAAAATGACAAAAAAGCAATAATCTTCACCTCTACTATTAATCTACCTCCTCTTACTTTGCTCCTTTTTAATTTCACACCATTTCCCCATCTCCGTAATGTTTCCCTTCAAGGTCCCGCTCCACGGATGACTACCTTATAACCGATGTCGTTATAGCTCTCTGCAGCACAGCAATATGGCCATGCAGGTGCTATAGTGCAAACGCACTGCTGCATTTCAGTGTGTACAACACTTGTTTCTCTGGGCAACTGCATTAATAATATGACATCATGTTTATCATCACGGGCATATGGTGTTTGTGACAGTAACAACTCTCTTAATTGCTTCAGAACTGCTACGAATCCATGATGCAATTTGTACTTTTAATTCCAAAAATTTGTCCTTAAACAAAAGGAAAAGGCAAAGTGTAAGATGCACAACAGCACATGCATGTCAAGTCAGAGCGTAAAAGCAGCACTGAGGTTTATTTCTATATTATTTTCCTGTGAGTGGCCCAAAGCCTTTTCAGAAGCTGGCATTTTTGGCAGCGTACGGCTGTTTCTCACATTCTCAGCACTGCCAGAGGAGGAGGAGGTCATGAATTTGGATTAGTGGCTGCGTACGTGGCCTTTGACTTCCCCGCAAATGTAGATCACATCATCTACAATCACCCTCTTAAAAAAGATACCAGCTACAGGGGTCACAGTGTGGGTGCCGCTTCAGCTTCAGAATGATTTCACATTGACCTTTAATTGCACATGTGGTTTTAGGTTAACCTGCACTTGAAAATGAAAAAAAAAAAAGAAATAATGTTCCTCTGCCTCATACCGCCCCAACTCTGACATAAGAAGAAGGTGAAAATGCCGATTCAATTAACTGATGAACTGTGACTTTCTTTTAAATGTTAGATGTTATCGGGTCACTGAACTCAGTACACAAATAAGGGCATGAGGATGACATTGGAGGGACTCTTCCTGAAGGTTAGATGAAACTCCATCTGCTGCTCCACCCAGAGATCAGGATGTTCCTGTCTGGATTTTCTCAGTGTGTAATTTGCTCTTGTGGCTGATGCAGCCTCTGCAATGCTGCTGCAGGCTCTGATGTTATAGTCTGAAAAGCCCATTTCACTCCTTACAAGCTACTAAAGTGAGCCGATCCAGACAAAATACGGTAGACCTGCACAGTGTGAGCTTGGCAGCAAATTCAGCTCCATGTGATAATGATAAAATTGTCTTTATAGTAAATCTGGTGCAAACGGGAAAAAAAGCATAGTCCTCCTTGTTTTTGACAAACTGCTGCTGCAAAGTGTTGAATGCCTTTTTAAAAAATGGCACCATCTTTAGATCTTTGACATGCACTATTAATAGAATCAGTTTTCTGAACGGTGGTGTGTTCATCAGTGAAGATGCTGAATGCATTATTCATTTAAAAGCCTGCAGGATGAATATTGCATGTAACAGAATGAATAAAAATCAAATGTTTGACTGAGTCTCCTCAAGGTGTTCTGTTGATGGAACTCACCACGCACGAATATCTCGTGTGTATCCTTGCATTTATTCCGACACCAAACGTCTCGCCCGCACCGCAGGGTTGATGGTTTGATTGCCACCGGCGCCACCCAAGCGCTCGTAACGCACTGATGGGTTCCGCCGTGTGTCAGAACCCCACAGACGTCGCGTGTAGGTCCTCGTTATATCATGTCCTACAATGACAGACCGACCCGCGCCGTGACACACGCACGACGAATTCTTGAATGGAGGCAAGCGCGCACTCGTTTGCGCGCTGCGCACGCCGATTGGCACAAAGCGGTTCACGCGTTCCCAAAGGAATAAACCGGTGGAGGTTTCGTTAATTAATGTGGTGTGATCATTAAATCACTCGCTATCGTCTCCTCAACTCACCTGCTTTCCGGGAAACCGGTGAAAACTTCCCTCTCTCTCTCAGCCTCAGTCGTTCAGTGAGCATCCGTTGTCCATGTGGAGACAGATCCGACGCCCCCCATCACCTCTTTTTGGCCATTCGCTCCTTGTTTTTGCTCCTCAATGGCACCGCTGCGCGCCTCAACCGCCGCTTGTTTCAGTAGCAGGAAGGAAATCTGGGGTTCTGCTGGTCCATCACTCCAAGTGCTGATAAAGTTGCTGCTCCTCCAGAGCTCGACCAAAAAGAGAGAGAGAGGGGGGGAGAGAGAGAGAAAGAGAGAGAGAGGGGAGGGTGTCTGAGCATGCGTAAAATCCGCAAAACACCAGCGCGCCCTCTGATTATGGCGGGTTGTCACACTGCACTGTGAGCGAGAGAAAGGTGGCTGAACAATGGGTGAAGGTTTTTGGGTAGAGTTTGGATAAAGAGAAGGTTTATGCGTGTTTAAAAAAAACTGCAAGAAAAGATGCTTTCACAGGTACTGAAAATCTTATACATGTCAAATGAAAAACAGGCTCTCCAAAAAAACCGAATTATTTCACCCAGTCAACTGATTAATTTGACATCTTAAAAGATTAGTTCACTTTGTTTTTACAATTTTAATCACATTAAACTGTTGTTAGCAATCAGATCTCTGAGTGCGCTACTCACCTTTAATCCTTGCGTCATTTGCCAGAAATCCCGTTTTCAACAAATGTCAGACATGTTAGCTAATTTTATAAAGTTCTACTCTAGCTCTGCCGTGTCTTCTGCAAGTACTCATTGAACACAAACGTGGATAACAGCAGTGGTTCTTTGCAGCCTGTATTGATTTTCGCAAAGGGTTTTATTCGATTGACCAGGCTGCTCTCTGAGACATCCTGAGAATTTGCGGGATCCCCAACGAGTTGCTGGACATCATAACTGGCCTATACACAAGTACTGGGAGTGCTGTGCGGAGTGCTGGCAGAGTCTCTGATTTCTTCCCAGTGAATTCTGGCATTTGTCACAGATGTGTTCTGGCTCAAGAAATGAAATGCTATATTTACTTAATCTAGTTATGTCAAAGGTCCCACATAACTTGGTTGTTTAAATGAGAAACAGAATATACTTGGAACAATTTGTTCCAGTTAATTGTATATTTGTCTCATATCACCATGGATTTTATTACGGACTTGTCTACCTCAGACAATAACACCACCACTCTGGTAATCATAGATTAGGTTTCAAAAGTGTGCCATCTTATCCCATTGCCTGGACTACCCTCTGCAATCAGCTGGATGAAATTATCATGACCCATATGTTTAGGAATTTTGCCATTCCAAAAGGCATGGTATCAGACAAAGTCAGGGTTCTGGTGTGCCTTTTGTGACCGGATGGGAATCCAATTAAATGTTTCCTCTGGTTATCATTCCCAGGACAAAGGCCAAACTGAGCTCCTGAATCATGATTGAGGGAAATATCTTCATACCTCCTCTTCTCAATGACAAAATGACTGGAGCCTATCCCTCCCATGGACTGAGTATACCCAAACCTCTAGGCTTAACCCTTCCACTAACTTAACTCTGTTTCAGTGTGTTGTGGGATATCAACCCCTTCTGTTCCTCTGGAAAGGGGGACCTAGTAAGGTCCCTGCTGTGGATTCCTGGGTCCAGATCTGCAGCCAAGTCTGGCAGTCCACTCGGGAGCATCTTCAACATGCAGTCAAAACCTAGAAAGCCAACACAGATCGTCAATGAGTCTGGTTGTCCACATGAGATATCCACCTTTGCCTTCCATCCAAAATGTTGAGTCCCAGGTATATCGACCCATTTATGGTTTTATGTCATGTCAATCCTGTTACTTATGAGTTACTTTTACCACCTCTCTACAAAATCTGTCCCGTGTTTAATTTTTCCCTGCTCAAGCCTGTCCACTTCAGTCATACAGTATCACCAGTGATGTCGCAAGTTCCTGCACTTCCTCTGGATATTGAGGGATCCAGACTCCAAGGCAGTCATCTCCATTACCTGGTGGACCGGGAGGGCTGTGGACTGGAGGAACAGTCCTGGTGTGCTATCTGCAGACATCCTTGATGCTGCTTTGAAGGATGACGCCCCCTTGGTCGGCATGCCCGGGCCTCTGGAGCCACCCGTCGGAGGTTTAAAGGATTCTGACTCCACATTCCACTCTGATCCTTCCAGTTCTCTTCCCCAGCATTCTCAATCACCTGCCAATTACTCAGGTCTGTGCCCGTTGTTGATCAACCTGGTTTTTGCATTTTGTCTGGGTATCTTTTGCTGTGGACATTATTTCTGCTGTACTAACTAGTCTGGCTCATCATTTTTTGGCTTTTTGTGTTTGCTTGCCATGGCTGTTTTGCCTGCTTGGTTTTTGAACTGTCGTGTGGTCCTGACCTTTTTGCCTATTTTTGACTCTGAGTCTTTGGATTGCCCTTGTGTTCTGTCAAAATTTAATCATTCTGCACTTGGATCCTATGAAAACTGTTTCTGTTCCACCAGACTTGTTCCTCAGTCACTGTTTGAGTCATAAACATAAGATTGCACACTTTCACGATTCAGCAACCTGACAATAATTGCTTTGACATTTTGCCAGCAAAACACTTGTGTGCTCCACTCTGTGTTTAGTTGTATTAACCTTTGCCAGAGGGGGCTGGGTTTACAGATGCTCAGTTGGACCGTCTTACCCTGTTTAATAAGAAGCCTGGGGCTGCTGCTACACTATGAACACATGCGACTGCTTTCGGCACTTTAAAACTGTACAATGTTCATGGTCAATAGCAGTATATCACTATTATCATATAGTTTTAAGCAATTAATAAGTGTTGCTGTGAGCAACACTTATTAATTGCATGGTAACTGTAGACACCAATTGATCAAATTTGAAAGTTGATATTTTTCCCCTTCTTCCACTTCATAAGTCTGCAGGAGTGTAACTGTACAGGGCCTCCATTTTTATATTTTCTTTGTCATAATTCACCACATGTTTTCAAAGTTTCAACCAAAAACGGGAAAAATGGCATTCATCAGGGATGTGCTCTGGCTGGTACACTGTTCAAATCTTGTATGGACTGGGTGTTGGGAAGGGTTGTGGAAACCAGTGGCATAGGTGCCTTTGTTGGTGATGGAAAGCTTTACTGACCTTGACTTCACAGACGATGCTGTAATCTTTGAGGAATCCAGGCTTTCAAGGACTTCCTGGACTTCACCATCAGAAGTGTATCTGTATGCTGTGAAAGTTTTAAACTTGTAGAGACATTTGTTTATCTCAGCATTGACATTCATGTCTCTGGGCCATCAGCATTTGACATCGAGAGATGCCTGAGAAGCGCTTCTGGAGTCATGAGGTCATTGGACAGAGGTATTTGGTGATGCTGATATCTTTCCAGGAGAATGAAGGTCCAAGTCTCCTGATGCTTCCTGTCTTATTGTATGATTGTGAGACTTGGATGCTAACCAGTGACCTAAGGCGACGGGTAGAAACTTTGACAAGGATCCTCCAAAAAGACAGAGTACCAAAGAAACCCAGAAATTCCTGTTTCTATGTAACTGCTCCAGCGATCCTTGTGCTTCCCTTGAACCACCAAAAATGCAATTTTCGGGCATTTGCATGGTGATCTACGAGGAAGTGATACTCTTCATCTGAGTCAGCAATGACGTGGCTTTGTGGCACGTTTCCCTGGGCATGATCCAGCACACAGTGCCTCAGTGGTGAGGGAAACACTGGAAAGGGCCAAGGGGACACCCAAGTTTCACGCAACATGGGATTGGCCCGGTTGTCTGTCTGGGTGGATGCCATCCAAGAGCCAAGATGGTTCTGTAGTATGGTGGATGTGGTGACGTGCGGCACCAGTGCATGCTCCAAGACCTAACCTGACGTATCCATCCAACCATTTTCTGAACCCGCTTATTCCAGTTAAGGATCACGGGGGGCTGGAGCCTATCCCAGCAGTCATTGGGCGAGAGGTGGGGTACACCCTGGACAGGCCGCCAGTCCATCGCAGGGCCACATATAGACAGACAAACTCATTCACACCTACGGTCAATTTAGAGTCACCAATTCACCTAACCTGCATGTCTTTGGAAGTGGGAGGAAGCCGGAGCACCCAGAGGGAACCCATGCAAACACAGGGAAAACATGCAAACTCCACACAGAAAGGACCAGGCCAGAAGCGAACCTGAGACCTTCTTGCTGGGAGGCAACAGTGCTAAACCACAAAGCCACCATGCTGCCCTAACTTGACATATTGTTTGACAAAATAGAATATGTGCAATTGGGGAACTGAGTTTGAAAGCTTTTCACTAGGGTGTGTGTAAACTTATGTTCACTGTATTTAGATCACATACAATCATGAACAAGTTCAACAATGTATCGAGCCAAAAAATTTGTTTGTTTGTTTGTTTCTTTCTTTCTTTCTTTCTTTCTTTCTTTCTTTCTTTCTTTCTGTGCATGCTTTTGCTTTGGGCAATTTTTCGGAGGAAGGAGAGGGATGTCTCGTGTTTCCATGGTGACAGCAAATAAGAGTACATAGGGCCCAGCTATTTAGGGCACATGCAGTTAAATCCCATCAGCTCCTCTGCAGCCAGGTTCTGGGAGTCCATTCCTATCGAGATTCAAAGGAGCAGCCACCGGGGAGAAGTTGGTGACTTGATAAGAATATGCGAAGAGAGGCAGACCCAAGCTGACAACAGGGAGGAAGAGAGGGAGGAGGAGGGAAGTGAGGGATGAGAGCAATAGCGGCAAGGAGGATGTAGAAAAATGGAGAGGGGTGGATAGACTTTTTAATGAATATAAGCACATCTAAGAGTCAGAATCAAGAGGCTTGTTCAGTGCCTGCTTCTTTTGCTCCACCTCACCGGGATGAAATGAATTATAGAACATCGTGAATAGCAGAGTGCCAGCAAAAAGGGAAAAAGTCAACCAGGAGTGCACTAAATTTGGTTTTATCACTCTCTCGCTATCTGCCGCAACTTTATATGTTATGTTAGGCTATGTTGTGCTGTCTCCTTTCTACAAGTCCAAATCAGAAAAAGTTAGGATGGTATTGAAAATGCAAAAAAAACAAAACAAAAAAAAAAACAAACAAACAGTGATTCTTACATTTACTTTGACTTCTATTTCATTGCACACAGTATGAACCCAAGATATTTCATGTTTTGTGTGGTCAACTTCATTTCATTTGTTCAACATCCATTCATGCATTTCAGGCCTGCAACACATTCCAAAAGAAGCTGGGACGCTAAAGCATTTACCATTTTGTAATGTTGCCATTCCTTCTCACAACACTTAAAAGACATTATGGCATTAAGTCTACCAAGCGATGAAGTGTTTCAGGTGTTATTTTGTCCCATTCTTCCTGCAAACACGTCTTAAGGTGTGCAGCAGTACAGGATCGTCGTTGTTGCATTTTTCATTTCAAAATCCCTCCAAACATTCTCTATTGGGGACAAGTCAGGACTGTGGGCAGGCCAGTCCAGTATCCGTACCCACTTCTTCCGCAGCCATGCCTTTGTAATGTGTGCAGAATGCATTGTCTTGTTGTAAAATGCATGCATGTCCCTGGAAAAGATGTCGTCTTGAAAGCAGCATATGTTGTTCTAAAATGTCAATGTACTTTTCTGCATTAATGCTGCCATCACAGAAGTGTAAATTACCTTTGCCAAGGGCAACCCCATACCATGATAGACCCTGGCTTTTGGATTTGTTGCTGATAACAATCTAGATTGTTCTTTTTATCCTTGATCCGGAGCACACAGCATACATTACTTCCAGAAAAAAATCTGGAACACTGATTCGTCTGATCACAATACATGTTTCCACTGTGTGATGGTCCAGTCTAGATGGCTCTGAGCCCAGAGCCATCAACACCACTTCTGGACAAAGTTAACATAAGGCTTCTTTTTTTCCACATTAAAGTTTTAAGTGGCATTTGTGAATGTATCATCATATTGAAGGATCGAAGATCACGGGTGTTTAGCTGAGGCTTGCGCCCTTGCTCTTTACTCACTGAACTTCCTCCAGATTCGTTTCAGCGTAGGCCTTTATGTATTGAAATTTCCCCACAATTTGACAACACAAAACATGAAATAGCTTCAGTTCATAATGTCTGCAATGAAATAGAATTTAAAATAGATGTAACAATCACTGCATGTTGTATTTTATTTGCATTTTTCATACCATATTGTAAAATACTTATTCATTAAGTGTTTGTTTGGATGTGGCTCTGCCAATCTCACACATTCTCAGACAATACATTTACACTAACTGTATTGCCTCACTATGTTTTTACCCATGCTGGGTGGCAGGTTGGTTGTTTTGGTGTTTGGTAATTGTCACTAGGATTAATCAAAAACTTCTGAATGGAGTTTCCTGGAACCTGATGAAGAGGTGGGGGATGGACCAAGAAAGAAACCAATGAATTTTGATGCAGATCCAGATACAGAAGCAGATCCAGGAAATTTTTGCACTTTTGCCAATATTGTGAAATGTAATTGTTGTCAGGTTCTCATGAAATAATGCATGGCCTTCAACAGAAAACATCATTCCCCTCATTATTATGGTAATTAACACAAATATCATGGCAACACTCATGTGGTATCATCTACTCTGTATGAGGAATCCATGATGTGAATTTGAACTTTCCACCCCCAAGCAATGGTGAGATAAAACCTGAAATCAAAGAGATCATATCATTAGCATGAAAATGCATGGAAATATCACAGCAACACTCATTTTGCAACATGCACTCCACACCATTTTTACTTGACTGATCATCAGATAATTTAGATGAAGCTGGAAAGATGGCATACTTACAGCCATGCGCAGTGGTACCACAGGCAGGGGTACTGTTTTTGACCCTGTGTGTCTGTTTGTGGGTGTTTGTTTAATTTTGAACAGTGTAACTCAAAGTATTTTGATCCAGTTTGGAGCAAACTTGGTGGAAAGGTTAAGGGTCAGCCATGAACAAAGTGATTCGATTTTGAGAAGAGTTAGTCCAAGGTCAAGGTCACAGGCCAAGGCCAAAATTTTGGTGCAATGCTTATACATATGTACGGGATATTTATTATGGCTATTTTGAGGAATTGGTTACATTCATTGGTTAAAAATACATCTATGTACGGGTATTACAAGACTATTTTACACACACACACACACACACACACACACACACACACACACACACACACATTAATCTGAAGTCATTTATCACCTTTCCATTGGTCACATGAGCTTTGACCTTGGCTGTCCTTGAAAGGTCAAACTCAAGTTCATAACTGTTTAACATAAATAGTTTGGAGCCAATAAGGATTAAATGTGGTGGAAGGATTGTGTGTTAGTCAAGGATAAAGTTGGTAAATTTTGGACAAACCTGATCAAATGGCAAGGTTACACAGAGCCATATATTGTGGTAACACTGAATCACAAAGAAATAATTTGCATGAATCGGTGTCACACATGTAAAGCAAGTGCCCATTTTAGTTCTTGTTTGTACCCTTCAGTTGAGTTTGTGGGATTCACATATGTTAGTGTGTGCATGTGTGTGTGTGTGCACTCCTTTGTGCACAGAGGAGGATGTGTGATTCACGTCATTGTTTCTCAGATAAATGACCATCTTCTTCATATGTGATCATTTGATCTTTCTCTACAATATTCACTGGTCAAGTGGCTAAAGCGGTGTGCTTGTGACCAGAGGATTCTCAGTTCAAATCCCCCTCAGACTGGAAAATCACTAAGAGCCCTTGGGAAAAGTCCTTACCCTAGTTGCTTCCAGTGTGCAGTTGAGCACCTTGCATGGCAGCACCCTGACATCGGTGTGTGAATGTGAGACATCACTGTAAAGTGCTTTGAGCATGAAAGCTATATAAATGCAATCCATTTACCATATTTGCAAAGGTTAATTAATTAATTAGGAGTCAGAATCAATGTATTGTCAGAAGCGGCTCATTCTGGTTCTGTTCTGCATTTTAAAGCGGTACATTTAGCCTAACACTTTTTTTTAACCATATTTCAGGTTTTTGAACATATTTTCTGTATTTTTAGAAATAAATATATGCACTTCCAAGTTCAGACCGGATTTCTACAGGTTAATTTTGGCTTGGTTTCAAACTTTGATTTGTTATTTGGTCATCATTTATCATGAGACATGTGATGACAAGTTGAACCAGACATCTAGTCATTGCCTCAGGTGACTGGATAGTGTCCAAGTCTCACAACCATACAGTCAGACAGGAAGCACCATGAGCGTAAAGACTTGGACCTTCATTCTCCTGCAAAGATATCAGCATCCCCAAACACCTCTGTCCAGTGACCTCATGACTCCATAAGCTCTTCCCAGGTGTCTCTCGATCTCAAAGGCTGAGACAGAGATATGAATGTCACTGCTGAGATAAGTGAATGTCTCTACAAGTTCTACACTTTCACCGTATACAGATACACTTCTGATGGCTGAGTCCAGGAAGTCATTGAAAGCCTGGATCTTAGTCTTGATCCAGGACAATTTCAAACCGAGACCTCCGATTCCTCACTCAGCTTCTCAAGTGCTGCAATCAGGGTATCCACTGATTCCGCAAAAATCACAGCATCGTCCACGAAGTCAATGTCAGTAAACCTTTCCTTGCCAACAAAGGCACCTAAGCCGTTGGTTTCCACAGCCCTACCAGACTGACTGGAGTAGGGAGAGTTGGAAAACATGCAGGGCAGGTGCTCTCCAGGAGCAGGGTTGGAGATCCCTGGACTACAGGATTAGAGGTTGAAGCAGTGGAATCTGGGTTAGAGCTAATATGGTTGAAGGTCCAACTGCACCTTGGTGGATCAGGACCTTCTACTCGCCTGAGGAATGCACTCTACTGAGGTCCTCTCTGGTTACAGTTTAATTAATAGTTTGATCCTTTCTACAACTAATAAACAGGAAATATTCACTGATTTTGCTTTCTGTTAAATATCAATCAATTTTAAACCCTCTCCCCCTCTCCTTGTCCCTTCTCTGTGCCTCTGTGGATTAGATATGTAGGTTTTTGGGTGTTTATGATCTAGAAACAGGATGCCATTATTCAAATCCCGTGTCCTTGGGTGTCTGTGTGGCTGTTCTCATTACAGGAGGAGCTGATGAGAGCAGAAGCAAGTGAACTGCAGACTGCAGAAAGGACACATTCATCACCAGACCGCCACGGCAGAAACAAGAGAGTCTGAATAGAGGCAGTAGAAAATCTCTGCTGGGATCAGGATGGGGACAAAATGAGGCTGTTCCCCTGGTGCAATGGAAGTGAGACCCCATATTAGTGTTATGACACACATAAGTGCACCACCATCTGCGTGTGTGTTCCAGTGTGGCAACGAGGGATGTGGACATGAGTGGCGAGGACTGCCAGGTTTACAAGGGAGGTTATGATTGACTGTAAGGGTTTTTAACTGGTTAATACATCAGCCACAGCGGTGGAAATGAAAAGAGAGGAGCAGAAAGAGGAGGAGGACATGGGATGATAGAAATGTAAATGAAAAAAAGGCCTCCAGAGCGAAAACACTGCCAGCAAGGTCAAAGGAAATGAAAAATAGAACAAGCAGCTGCACACAGCCTCTCTGTCAGTCAGAAGCCCTGTAGATATGAACAAAGAATAAATCAGAATATGTCAAAAAAGGAAATAAGGTTTGAAATGAGCACAAACAAATGTTATCAAAATGTCCTTGGAGCCCCTTCAACACTGTTTCCCCACAAATCTAGATGTTTGTCAGTGTTATTGGCCGTTGGTGTGATAAGCTGTGATTAACTTGAGAATCTAAAAAGGGTTGCTTCACTCTTGCAGAGCGAGACAGCCTCTGTTTCCATGGTTACAGCCCCGGGAAAAGTTCTTATATTCTGGAGGACCGCTATGATCGAGCGTGCAAGTGTGTCTATGTGCACATGTTAAATCGGGGTGCGGCGTGTGCACAAAGGCAGCACGCAGATATTCTGACAATGATGTGTAAGAGTTACGTAATGAAAATGTTGCATCATGCATCATCAAGACAACCATGATAGAACACTTTTACACACCTAAATGATGGGCAAATTTGAAATGGAGCTATTATTTGTGTTTGTTTTGTCTTACAGGTAATGAAAAATAAATAAAGGAGACTGCAAAGCATTGAATAAGTTAAAAAAAATATCTCAAAGGCAAGAGGGTAAGGAGCCAGACGGTTTCTCATGAGGGACGTTTTGTGCAATTTTGTGTCTGGATTGTGCAATAAAGCAGATCTAATCAATGAAAGACTCCAGCTCATCCCAAAAGTGGTCTAATGGGCAAGGCTATAAATGTATATATAAATGTCTAATTAAAATTATAACTGAATTATGTGTAATAGTCTGCAGTAGAACACATTTTACATCTTACATCAAAAAGATATTGGTTTGTTTTTGTGGTTAGAGATGCTTTGCCATGCACCAGCTCCTCTTATCTCACAAAATAAAAATTAACTCTGTTTCTTTTATTTTCAAAGCCGTAACCTCTATTGCTGTGTTGACTCCTTTCTTACATCTCTGTATATTAGTGAGAAATATTTTCTTAACAGGGGCTGAACCTGATTGCAACATGATGTGGG
>OMMV01202100.1:0-14082 GCA_900302635.1 Chatrabus melanurus
GTTTGGATCGTTTACCTTCAGTGATCAACGGGCGAAACCACTTTTTTAAGCCCTGGTCCGCTCCCGACGGATGAGGGACCAAACTTTCTCTTTCAGAAAGTCATGATCATAATGTCGAGTGCATCCCCTAATCATGTGGATCACAACAATAAATCACATCCTTGGCTTCACAAAAGAAGCAGCGGTGCATGGCTGAAGGATTTTCGATGGCAGCAAATTATTTTTTGGGAATTATCTGAATTTAGCCGGTGTTCTGTCGAGCTACTGGTGCACACGGCACTGCAGTCTCATGCCGTGTTTATGGGAAAATGTGAGTGTTTTGCTATGCTAATTCAGAAAAACTGGAACGCGCTTTCATTTACGAAGAAATGGGATTCATCATTCTTACGAACACAGGTGCGAACATTTCTGCTACTTAGGAACATATCATGAAGCCGACGTAGATTGTTCTTGGCAACTTTCGTAAGAACAAATTTAGGAAAATTCTTACGAAGATATTGGTGAATGAGGCCCAATATGCACTAAAATTAAGGCTTTGTGGATTGTGACAAATATTTTTAATTGACTGCATTTATATACCACTTTCCATCTGAAAGAGATGTTCAAAGCGCTTTACAAGGATGCCTCACATTCACCCGTTCACACACACACACACACACACCGATGTCAGGGTGCTGTCATGCAGGGCACTCAACTGCACACCGGGAGCAATTTAGGGATTAAGGACCTTGCCCAAGGGACCTCAGTGATTTTCTGGCCTGACAGGGATTTGAACCGAGGATCAAAAACTCTGACATCTGTACAAAATAGTACATTTTTTTTAAATATGTAAAAGTTTGTGATAAAGCTTTATTTCACTTCAAACCAGAACAAACTCTGCATTTCTATTAGTGTTTCACAAACTGTCCTGTACATTTTGTTTGTTTTAGAAACTTAGTTTAATTAATCAGTTTGGTCTGAACAACTTTTTACTGATTATTATCTGCCCATTGTCCGTGTAAACATGATGTACACTACATTTAAAATAAATAATTTTTGTCAAATTTCTCTTGAAGTTGGTGGTTTTTTTAAATAGTGCTTTCAAAAACATTCAGGTGTTTCAACTTACACTGACAAAACCTTACCAATAGTTTATTTTTTTCTTGCTGGCCACAGCGCATCACTTCAGGGAAGTCCACCAGGGTCCCAGCCATGTAGTGACCTTTGGTCTTCTCGTGAGCAACCTTGTACTTAACCTAGTGCAATCCAGATTAATTTAAAAACAAATCATAAATACACTAAATAAATGTCAACATTGTAAATAAATGTCATACATGTCTTTCACCATTACTAATTATTATAAAGATGTATAAGACATCAGTAATGAAGTGCACAGACTAACATAACGTTAACAGGTTTAACTGTGTCAGTGAGATTAACTCAGTGTCAGTAAAGACATGAAAAAGAAGCTCACATCACTGACGATGTCCCGGCTCTTTTTGCCGCTGACCAGTGGGATGTACTCATGATCCAGCTGGTAGCTTGAGGCCTTTGTGCCATCCCAGCGTTGTTTATACAATTTCTGAAAATAACACAAAGTTAGAATTGACCTAATATATCTCATAACAATGTGGAAATAGTCAGGAAAAAATGAATAAATAAATTAATACGAACCTCACTGATGTTCTTCGCCACCTCCCTACTATGAGCCAGCTGAGGCGTGTCCTCTGAACCAATGTAATGGCCCTTTTCTGCATTAAAGGTCTCTTTGTACTTCAGCTACAGCAATGTCAAAACAATTTAAGTTAGAATAGATTGATATAATACATAACATTCAATTCTTTCTACACTTTAGCAGTTTGAAATTCCACATACATCACTGAGGTTGGATGCATTTATCTTGGCCAAGATAATCTCAGGTCTGTCCACAACCAGAGTGAACTTTCCAAAGGCGTCTTTGGCATTCTTTGTGTAAAGTCTCTGAAAGTTAAAGTAGAGAATATGAGACAGAACAACAACATAAAAAGGAGCAACATATGCTAACTCAATAATGGAGAAAGACTCAAAGCCTGCAGCAGACATACATTATTGAGTATCTCTTGGGCCTTCTTGACCTTGACGTGGTCTACTGAGTCAGCTGCCACCCAGCCACAACCACGAATCCATTCCAGGTCTGCCTTATAAACAAACTGAAGATTGAAACAAATATAAATATTAGGATTTTCTAGCAATCGTGTAAATATGATAAGTCAGTCAGTTTTAGGTGTGTTTTGTGATGACACTCACATCACTTTGAAGCTCATAGGCTTTCCGAGCCTGGATGACATCGTTCTGGTCAGGCAGGCAGGTCCACTGGTGCAGACGGGTTCTGTAGAGGTCATCATTTACTTGCATCTGGCATTTCTTGGCCAGTTCAAACTGCAGCATGTCCACTGGGAGTTTGAACTTGGTCTTGGACTGATGGAAGTCCTTCTTGTACAGGACATCACTAGCAATCTTGGCTGAGTTCATAGCCAGCAGGATCAGAGGGTCGTCATGGACACTGCGAGCACCAATGTGGTGGCCGGTCTGCCTACGGTATCCCTCCAAGTACTTGTACTACAGAACAGGTGAAAACAATTTTTCTATGTTCTCATGCTCTCAGTGAACTTAGAACACTTAAAATAATTAATAGGAAATAAGAGGGCGCAGCCTGGCCCTCAAACTTACATTACTCTGTACTTTAGTATTAAGGATGCACTGTTTGATTGGAACAGCATCACCTGGCATAAAGTAGCCCGTGGCTTTGACCTTATCCCAGTCTTTAGTGTACAAATGCTGTAAGAGTTGGAAAAAGCAATGAGACCGTTAGGATTATGTAACACTTATTAAGCTTGAAAAGTACTGTTGAACTGAAAGATGAGAAGGCATTTTACCGGGTGAACATTCTTAGCCACTTCTCTAGCTGTGGCAAGAGTTGGGGTGTCCACCAGCGAGTACTTGGTTTTGTCTTGGTGCCAAGCAGCACGATACTTTGCCTAAACAAAGACACATTTCCATTATCAACAGTTAAAATATGCTAAAGCATCTCCCATTGCCAAATTCTTTGAAGAGATTCAAATGAAGAGAAGTGTTGAAACAAAAACAAGAGGGCATCATGGTGGCCGAGTGATATCCGAACCTCATTGAGGACCTCAGCAGCATTCTTGGCACAGGTCAAGTCAACTCGATCAGTCGGAACTGTGTATTTTTGCTCATCCAACTTGACACGATAACCTCTCTGTAAAATATTAAAATAAATATCAGAACAATGCTTAAGCTAATTTAATGATAATGCACATTACTCTTTTGGTATCAAAGCAATTTGAACAAATATTAAACAAATTTTAAAGCTGTATATGAAAGTGTGAACTGAGTTAAGAGTCAGACTTACTTCTGCCAGGATTTTCTGTGCATTCTTCACCTTGATGACATCTACACACTCATGTGGCATCCATCCACATCCACGTATCCACTCCATATCAGCTTTGTACACAGTCTGAAGAACCAAAACAAATGGAATTGTTCATTGATATTTGACAATATTCAAAGTCGAAAATCTTTGGCAAATAGAGGAAACTGGAGAACATCATCTAAATGTGCAATAACTATTTAATAGTTCTACTACAGTAGCTGTGACTAATTACTGACTACTACTGTTAACTTACATCACTCTGGAGATCATAGGCCTTTCTAGCCTGAACCACGTCATTAGAATCAGGCAGACAAGTCCACTGGTGCAAATAAGTTCTGTAGTTGAAATCATTGACTTGTATCTGGCATTTCTTGGCCAGTTCAATTGTCAGCATGTCCACTGGCAAGTTGAACTTGGTCTTGGACTTGTTGAAGTCCTTCTTGTACAAGACCTCACTGGCAATCTTAGCCGAGTTCATAGCCAACATGATCAGAGGGTCGTCCTGGACGCAGCGGGCACCTATGTGGTGACCAAGCTGCCTTCGATAACCTGCTTTGTACTTGTACTGAAAGAGAAGCAATAAAAGATAAGTGAAATGTTGCCAAGAAGCTCATTTATCAATCTGTTTCACTGAAATCATGATGATGTATTTTCTTACATCACTAATGATATCTCTGGAGGCTTTAGCTTTCAACACAGCTATGGCATCCTCCTTAATATGGTAACCTTTGGCCTTCTGGTCATCCCAGGCCTTTGTGTACAATTTCTGCACAAAGGAAAGAAGAAGGATCAAACAGACAGCAAGACTAAAAGTGTTGACACATGTACTAATTACACAATTAGTAATTAATTAAACAATTAAGGCAAACATAAGAAAGGAATTACCTACAAATTTAAATATTTCTGCATAATGCAAACTTACATTGCTGACATTGACGGCATTGACCTTGGACAATTCATACGTGGGTGTGTCCGGTGGGATATGAATAGTGAGCTTGTCTTTGTTCCAAACTTCCTTGTATTTTCTCTGTCAGAAATGAAGAACATTCACTTCTTTGTTTTGATACCCTCATTCAAACAGATAATTATACAACACAGTGGATTTTTCCCCAAAGGTTTTAGTTAACAGTTTAGTTATTAGTTAAGCATATGGCACACATAAAGAGATGAGCACTTACATCACTGAGATTATCAGCATTTTGTTTGGACAAGACAACAGCTGGGAGGTCGACGATGCTGGTGAATTTGACAGTGCTTGGGGGCTGGCGGTAGAGTTTTTCATTGAGAACAGCCTGAGCATTTTTAACTTTGAGGACATCCACAGACTCATGGGGTGACCATCCACATCCTCTCAACCACTCCATATCAGCTTTGTATACAGCCTGAAAGACCAATTTTTAAAATTACATTACTATACATAGGCCTGAATATTTAGAATATTTCAAAACATCTGTAGGGATTTTCAAGACATTTGCTGAAGTAGAGTTCAGGATCAAAATGTGAGTAATAAGCTATAAAACTGAGCTAGAGACAATCTCAAATCCAACTGCAGGATTGAGAAAACAAAAACAAACGAACAAAAGACATGCTTTCACTTACTGTAATAATGCTTTTGGGCACATCAGTAAGAGTAGAGATGTTATAATCTGAGTTACTTCTGGTTAGAATCTAAACATTGTTTACACTACAGTTCCATAGCCTCAGACCCCAACATCAGACTGGCAAAATCCCATTACTTCTTCAACTACTCAATATAAGTAGCCATGTATTCTGTATGCTTACATCACTCCGCAGATCGTAGACTTTTCTAGCCTGAACAACGTCATTGGAGTCTGGCAGGCAGGTCCACTGGTGTAAGTGAGTCCTGTAATTGAAGTCATTCACTTGTATCTGGCATTTCTTTGCCAGTTCAATTGTCAGCATGTCCACTGGGAGATTGTATTTGGTCTTGGTCTTATTGTAGTCCTTCTTATAGATGTTGTCACTGGAGATCTTAGCTACATGAGCAGCCAACATAAGCAGTGGGTCATCTCTAACACTGAGGGCTCCTATATGATGGCCACATTGCTTGCGGAAACCAGCCTTGTATTTGTACTGTAAATTTGGAACAGAAATGTTTGATCAGTTTCGTAATATAACAAATTGTGGTTAAATTATAAATGCTGCAACATGTAAAAATCATAAGTTGAAAGTAACTTGAACACTTTAAAAGACAAGTACAGACTTACATCACTGGCAATGTCTCTGGAGGCTTTGGCTGCTAACACAGAAACCGCATCTTTTGGTAGGAAGTATCCTTTGCTGATATCTGCCTCATAGCCTTCACGGTAGTGTTTCTACATAAAAAGAATTACACTATTTTAGCATCTAATGGACACACATTGACCTGCAAACTGTACTAAAGCACCAACTGATCAAATTATTTCCTTTAATGTGATTAATCTAAAGCACTTCAGCTCAAATAGCAATTGTAAAATTCATTAAGAAAAAAAAACAATATTGATAAAATAAACTAAGACCGACTAAATCAGTTACATAAAAATGTGATGGGGACTAAATTACCATACTAAGGTTGAGTTTATTCTGCTTGGCCAGGATGATCTCTGGTGTGTCTGGCATGATGTGAACTTGTGTCTTATCGTTCTCCCAGGCAGACACATACGCTCTCTGTGAAGAGAGGAGCATGGTCATGTCTGAGTCACACATTATTATGAACAAACAATGGACACCATCTAAACCAAACCATACATAAAACTGCAACAGCATAAAATGAGAAAAAAAAAATGCATTACCCCATCCATCATCTCGGCATTGGCTCGAGCAAGAGCATACGGCATGTCAACTGTCTGGGCAGTGAATTTGTACTTGCTGGGATGATGACGATATTTTATGTCACTCAGGATCTCTGCTGCTTTCTTAGCTTTCTCCACATCTAGTGAACCAATAGGCACCCAGCCTGTTCCTTTGATCCATTCCATATCAGCCTTATACACAGCCTGAAAGTTATCATGAGAGGAAACGAGTCCATGGGAGTGTGCTTAATTTTTAAAGAACAAAATAAACATACTTGTGGCATTCAGTAAACACAATATGATAAACTCTAAATTCCTACATCACTCTGAAGGTCATAGGCTTTCCTGGCCTGGACCACATCATTGGAGTCTGGTAGGCAGGTCCAGTTGTGTAGATGAGTTCTGTAGTTGAAATCATTGACTTGGATTTGGCATTTCTTGGCCAGTTCAAGATTCAGCATGTCCACTGGCAGGTGGAACTTGGTCTTGGACTTGTTGAAGTCCTTCTTGTACAGGGCATCACTGGCAATCTTGGCTGAATTCAAAGCCAACATGATCAGAGGGTCATCCTGGACACTGCGAGCACCGATGTGGTGACCAACCTGCCTACGATATCCTGTCTTGTATTTGTACTGTGTGGGCCAAAAAAAAAAGAGCGGAGTGAGAATTAACCAATATAATGTAAGCATAAGCCAGAATTAGCGGGGAAATTAATTGATTGTATGCTGCATACATCACTGATGATACTTCTTGCATGTTTGGCAGCGACAACAGAGACCGCATCTGCCTTAAGGTCATAGCCTTTTCTGAAGATCTCTTCAACACCTTCTCTGTATAGTTTCTGAAAATTAAATGAATATAGTAAGATTGCAAAATGAAAGAAGAGATTTACTGGATCTTGATGAACTTGCATGAATTTAAAAAAAATCATACCAAAACAAAACCAAACATACCTTGCTAATGTTATAAGCATTTGCTTTTGAAAGAAGCATCTCTGGCATGTCAGGAGTAACATGAGTTTTAACCTTGTCTGCTTCCCAAGCGGCCACATAATTTTGCTGAAACAAGAAATACACACACACATACCCAAATCACAAACTGTTGTTCTGGACAAAAGACTAAAAAGAATTGTTAAAGTTTGCTAACTATATGAATGTGTACTAAAAAAGATACCTTGTTCATGATATCAGCATTTGTTTTGGCTAAGACCATGGGCATGGCAGTCATGTCAGTAGTATATTTCAGAGTATCTGGTTTCTGCCTATAGAGATGCTCACTGAGAATTTGTGCAGCATTCTTGGCCTTCGTCACATCCAGTGAACCAATAGGAATCCATCCTATGCCCACAATGAACTCTAAATCAGCTTTGTATACAGCCTGTTGGGAAAAGTGGAAAAATTTCAACATGAAAACTTAAAAAGAAAGGCATAAAGTGTTGAGTATGTGAGATGCTTACATCACTTTGAAGATCATAGGCTTTCCTGGCCTGGACCACATCATTGGAGTCTGGTAGGCAGGTCCATTGGTGCAGATGAGTTCTGTAGTTGAAATCATTGACTTGGATTTGGCATTTCTTGGCCAGTTCAAGATTTAGCATGTCCACTGGCAGGTGGAACTTGGTCTTGGTTTTGTTGAAGTCCTTCTTATACAAGACCTCACTGGCAATCTTGCCTGAGTTCAGAGCCAACATGATCAGAGGATCATCCTGAACACTGCGGGCACCAATGTGGTGTCCAACCTGCTTACGGTAGCCTGTCTTGTACTTGTACTGATAAAAACAACAGAAAATGTGAGCTTACAACTGGGAAACATCTCACACAGAGGACAAGGACCTTTGAATCTACATATGTTTAGATATTCACTGACCAATGATGAGTAAAAATTGCCATGAAATACTCTCAACATGCGAGAAGCATGCTACATTTTATAATATATAGTACAGTATAAAGCACTCACATCACTGATAATATCCCTGGAGGCCTTGGCACTTGTGACAGCGATTGCATCCACAGGAAGATGATAGCCTTTCTGTATGGTCGCCTCATAACCTTGCCTGTATAGTTTCTGCACGGTAACAAACACATCACTGTATTGACACTTAGGAAAATGTGAACCTATGGTAAATATCCTTATTTATGAAAATCTTGGAAGGAATATCATAACCTCTATGAGAAATGTAGAGCTGACAGTTATGCTTAAAAAGGGTTCAGAGTTTGCAGAGTTGCAGTAGGACACACACACGCAAACGCACGCACACACACACACGTTCAACATGATTGTAATGTCAGGCCAGCCGAATGCAAATAGTCCATTTTAAAGATTTATTTATGTATTTCTACATTTATTCAATTTTTATACATTTATTTGTGTATTTATACATTTATTCAATTATACCTTTATGTATTTCTAAATTTCTGCCTTTATTTATTTATACATTTCTTTGTCTATATACTAATGAGGTAGGGGATCCTAACCTCAGTCTAAAACAGGATTGGTTAAAGAGCCTGTTCTGGCCTATTACTACTACTATGTTGGGTTTCCGTATATGGGAGCTGTGCTGCTGAACGCAGAATCGTAGTACAGTTTTGGAACTTTTGTTTTGACTGCATGGTGAGCCTGTTTGAACCTGCAGGAAAGAGGAAAAGCTCTCCTGTATTAGAACATTTTGATGTTATATCGCTCAATAAGGTAAAAGAATACACATAAAGAATACAGGTTTGTGTAAGCATGTTTTTGCACCTGCAGCATTGTTCCATTTCAGTTAGAATAGAGTGGTAATCCTGGGCCATTGAGTAGGGGTGGTCTTTTCATAATCTCAGGTAAAATTAATGCATTTTTCAGGTGTCGGGTTGTTTGTTTTACATAGGTCACAGAAGTCTAAAAGAAATTGTGTCAGGTCTAAATTATGTTTATAGCAGGACAATGTCTGCAAGTACAATCATAGAGTTGTGGGATTTTGAGGATGTTTTAACATGAAACCGCAAACAGATGAAAACATAAAAGTAGATTAGAATTGATTTTGCACAATATGACCCCTTTAATAATTATGTTATTTGATCAATAGTTTAAGCTGAATTATTTTCATTTTCAAATCTGCTCCTTGAAAGGTAAAACTTGAATGAAAAACTCCATTAATCATTTCAATTAAAACTATTAAAGGGCCTGTAAAGTGAAATCCAATCTGTGTTTTCAAATTGTCAAACCACAGAAAAACTTGTTTTTAACCAGCTAGCCAAATTTTAATGATTAAAAATATTTCTAAGTAGATAAAATTAGGTTTCAAAATTGTGTAAAAATTAGCACTTTTCCCCCTCTCTCTCTGCTCTCAGACTGTGGGGGCATCCTAGCTGAACGCACTGAAACCACAACCAATCATGTGGGGAGGGGGAGGGTGTGGGGGCAAGTTTTTTTAAAACTTTAATGAACACAGAACATGCAAATATTCAGCTAGACGGGGAAAAACATTCTATAGTAGACAACAATACACCATTTGAAAGGAAGCTAAAGAAATAAAAACAAACAGGAGGTTTAGAACAACCGTTGTCTAAAAAGACTCAAAGTTTGAGCGGGATGACCAGAGATTATTTTTCTTCTTCTTGTTTAATGGTGGTTGGCAACCAGTGTAAAAGGTGCATTACTGCCACCTCCTGCTCCGGAGCAGAGA
Organism: Chatrabus melanurus; assembly: GCA_900302635.1. Taxonomy (NCBI): domain Eukaryota; kingdom Metazoa; phylum Chordata; class Actinopteri; order Batrachoidiformes; family Batrachoididae; genus Chatrabus; species Chatrabus melanurus. The sequence continues at coordinate 9,869 of OMMV01202100.1, forward strand.
TTCAAATTGGCTCCAGCTTTATATAGAGGTATGCTAATGCCTCTGCAAGTGAAACCATGGTGCGTAATGCTGTTCGGTTTAGCCACTTCCCACCAAAAATTTGTGGTGAAACACAGAAATCCAGTCAAATTCCAAAAAACAAAACAAAACAAAAAAACATGGTTGAACACATTTTAACATATGATCAGCAAAGCATTTATAACATGTATAATGTGTTTTGAAGCAAATCTCTGAATTTGCATTACAGGCACTTTAAATGCTTTCTCTCATCTTTAAAACCGTTAACTTTGACTAAATGTGAAGATGTATGAACTGCCATTTGTGAACTCTACTCCTCCTGTTGCTTTTCTTCATTCACAGCTCAGTCAAATTTTTACTCAATATTTTAAGAAATTAAGATCTGTGAAACATTCATAAGTTATTGACATAGCTTTACAGAGTTAATGTGCACAGCACTCGTCAACACAGAATAACATTTTACACCATCTTTGCACTCACTTCTGCCTTCACTGAATGCTATCACATCCATATATTGTGTGGACTGTTGTCCTCACAGCGTCTGCTGCTGGAAAGCATGAGTTTCATTTCATGCACACGCCTGGGGCCCCACGAATATGTCGCGGGGCCCCATGCAGTTGCATATTCAGCGTAAAGGGCAGGCCAGCCTTGATTGAAGGTGAGGCATTACGGAGCCTTAACAACCAGTTAATAATACAGCAGTGAAGGTCCACAGATATCTGGCAGAACTATAACAAAATGATAGATGCACTGGAACAAAGCACAACATTTTTACCCCCACCTCTACCAACAGGCACTTGTTTTTATACACCCCACAATCATCTGTGCTTTTTGAAGAGCTATTTTTCAAAGGAGAAACCATGTCAAAGAAATCGCCCTAGCCCAGGCACTATCAAAAAGTTGTGCTTTTTAAGAAAAATCAATAAATGGCCTTCATCCAGACCCCCAGTTACACTGGTGCGTCCCAGGTGCACAAATGTTTCCTACACATAAAGAGGGCACAAGCAGTTCCAGCTACATGACTACCTGCTTTACACATTAGTTAATATTATGCATTTATCCAGTATTTTGAATGTAGACAACTATAAACTTGAACTACGCAGTGCTGTTGCTTCACAGCAAGAAGATTTGGGTGAAAGGCCACCATTCCCAGTCTCCTTGCAAATCTGGAGATGCATCAGAAAATGCATCTGATGTAAAGCTTCTGCAAAATCTAACTGGCCTTCAAAAAACAAAAAAAAACAAGAGGAGCAGCCAAAAGAATAATCATAAAAATAAAATACACACCATAAGGCCATGTGTATTATTCATCCTACGTTTTCATTTACAAAGGAACATGGGAACATGTATAGATATATTTGAACAATTACTCTATCCTAACAACACATAATTTTAATGAACATGTGTGTGTGTGCTCCATCCAGGCTAGAATTTATGGCTGGTATGATTTTTGTCATCCACCAGATGTTGCTGTTTTATGACATTGACACTTTACTCGGTACACTAAAGAGAATGCCTCGTATGCTTGAGTAGAGCAGGTAGATCAATGGGATATGAGTTGGGCAACCAATACATAGACCTGGCATTGATTCCCCATCCTGCTACCTGTCTGTATCCTTGGATGACACTTTATCTGCATTGTCTCCCCTCTGTAAATGGGCACCAGCCTTGCGAGGGACCGGCGTCCTGTCTAGGGGGAGTCGTAGACTCTCATCCGGTTCACACTACAGTATCCTGGGATAAGCACCAGCACCACTGTGCCTCATATATATATATAGGACTTCTTCTCATATGCTTCACCAGGCTTAGTCAGCCCAAGTTGTTCCATTTCACTTGCAGTCATTGTAATTGTTACTTGAATCCTAACTGGAACACTTTCCTCGTTTGCTGTGATAGAACTACTACCACAGCAGACAGTGCTCAACAGTTGTTAGAAGGTTAGCACAGCTAGCTTGTGTCATGAACATTTGAGAGGAATCGATCTCTTCTGTCTAGTTCACCCAGCTGGCAAATCCTGCTTTAGACTGAGATTAAGACTGCTTACGCTATTGGATACAGACACAGAAACACAGATCTAACTAAAAGCAGAAATGTGGAAAGACATAAATAAAGAAAGAAATGTAGAACACCACCCCCCCCCCTCCCAAAAAAGTGGAAATGTAGAAATAAACCCAAAACATTATCAACCCCTTTTCATGGCCAAAATGTGTTTATTTGTTCAATTATTTCTATTTGTTTATTTCTAAAGTTATTGATTTAAATATTTATACTGAAAGTAATTTTTCATCCTCCATACATCACAGCTCCACCAACACTCAAAGAAGGCAGGATTTCATTTGTAATTGTTTGCAATAAAATATATACTGACCCTGCTCACGTTGACAGCATTCTGCTGAGAAAGGAGGATCTCAGGGGTGTCAGGCATGATGTGCAGCGTTGTCTTTTGATTGTCCCATGCCTCTGTGTAGAGACGCTGCAACAAATGACAAACTCCAAGAATTTAGTCATAGCACTGACTAATAAGATCTACAGGTCTAATCACATTATGCATTTTAATAAGCATTGCAAATCAAGACATCAGTGAGCATCAGAGTCACAATGAAAAGCATTTTCATTGTATAGGTATATAATACATTTCACCCTGTTCATAGCCAAGATTAATGTTCATTGTGCATTTATTTGGCTGAATATATTGAACAAAACATCAAATTGATACAACAACATAACTTGAAATGAAATACCTTGTTCATGTTCAGGGCATTGGCATGAGCAAGAACATATGGCATGTCAACTGTATTGGCGGTGAATTTGAAGTTGCTGGGGTGCTGGCGATATCCCCTGTCACTTAAGATCTCCGCTGCCTTCTTTACCTTCTCCACCTCAAGTGAACCAATGGGAACCCAGCCCAGACCTTGGAGCCACTTTAAGTCAGCTTTGTAGACATGCTGTAAATGACCGTAACACAGAGTTGTATCATGAACATAAAAGAGACGCACCATTAAAGAAAGAAAAAAGACTAGCAGGGACTCACATCACTCTGTAGGTCATATGCATGTCTGGCCTGGACCACATCATTGGAGTCTGGTAGGCAGGTCCAGTTGTGTAGATGAGTTCTGTAGTTGAAATCATTGACTTGGATTTGGCATTTCTTGGCCAGTTCAAGATTTAGCATGTCCACTGGCAGATGGAACTTGGTCTTAGACTTATTGAAGTCCTTCTTGTACAGAAAATCACTGGCAATCTTGGCAGAGTTCATGGCCAGCATGATCAGAGGGTCATCCTGGACACTGTGAGCACCAATGTGGTGGCCGACCTGCTTACGGTATCCTGTCTTGTACTTGTACTGATGAAAAGAACAGAAAATGTGGTTACAGTTGGGAAACATCTCACACAGAGGACCAGGGCCTTTGAATCTACATATATTTGTATTTATATTGATTCACTGAAGAATAATGACTAAAAATTGCCATGAAGTTCTCTTAATATGTGAATAGTATGCTACATTTTATAATATATAGCAAAGTATAGACATTTTTTAGATGCAGCTGATCTGTTTATAATTGCAAATTAAGGTCAGGGCAGAACTAGGAGCATGCACTGATGCTGCACATTGCCACTTCCACCACACTAGGGAACTGCCAGGCAGACCAGCATCTCTCCTCCAAAAGCAGAAGACAGCGGGTGCACTGTCATGAATGACAGAGCGCACTCTGTGACAGCGTGCGCTCTGTGACAGATAACTATTGCACTGACTGCTCTGACCAAACCCGACCCGAATGTCGTATAATGTCGAACTATTTGTGAGCGTCCCGGGTTAAATTTGTAATCAATGACGTCTTGGAGACATAAACTTTCATTTCCGGTGTATATATCATGTGTTCCCGTAAAAAATCTTTATTGTCAAATCATGTTTAATGTACACTCCTCTTAGGGATTTCACTATTCAATGTGACAGTTATCTAAGAATATTTTTATATAAGAAAGGCCATTCGCTGATTGGTCCTCGTCTCTGTCGTCATCCAAAATCCCGTTTGCAGCAACATGTCGTAAATCAGCTCTGAGACTGACACTTAGGATTTCGTCCTACACTGCACTTAAAGTGGGACTATATGCTTGATAACTAACTTTTAAGTGCAACTTCCATCCATCCATTCTCAATACCAGCTTAATCCAATTAAGGGTCACGGGGGGTGCTG
>OMMV01202101.1:0-10550 GCA_900302635.1 Chatrabus melanurus
TTTGGAAGGGCTTTCATGATATGTTAATTTAGTTGCTATGGAAAATTCTTTCTTGTATATCTCAGGAACTACTTATATAAACTTGATGTTTTGCTCATATGAAAGTTCTTTGGAAGGGCTTTCATGATATGTTAATTTGGTTGTATGGAAAATTCTTTGTTGAATATCTCAGTTTGTACTTAAGATAGACTTGATGTTTGGCTCTTATGAAAGGTCTTTGGAAGGGCTTTTATACCATGTTGACATAGTTGCTATGGTAAATAATGATTGCTAGGGAAACATTATTTTTTTAATATCTCAGAAACTACTTATGATAGAGAGTTGATGTTTGGATCATATGAAATGCCTTTAGTCTTTCTGTTGTGTCCTGTCATTTGTCCTGTACCCTCTGCGTTCAGTGTCTAGGTTTTGATCACTTTGAGTTACTTTTATGCTTTCTCCAGTCCTGAGTTCTCCTCTAGTTTGCCTCAGTCACATTTCAGTTATTTTCGGCATTAGTTATTTTTCAGTTTCCCTCTGATTATTTTGTCATGAGTTTTAGTCTGCACATTAGTTTGTGTCCACAATGGCTGACACCTGTCTCTGTGTTCGTGTGGGTGTGTCTCTCACTGTGCACCTGAATTCACTTGTCAATCACCACACCTGTCTCTCGTCTAGCTCGTTAAGTGTTGCACTATTTAAGTTTCTCACAGTCTTAGTTTCTTTGCGACATTATTCAGTAATGTGTGTTCCGTTTGTGACGCTATGTTTAGTTTCATCATGCATTTCAGTATTTGTTCCTCACTGTGTTCAGTGTTTTGTTAGTCAGCCTGTTTATCGTGTTTTTGCCTTGCCTTCGTTCATTTGTTTGTTCATTTAGCCTCGGTGGTACGGTTCCATCTATGTCTCCCTCTTGGTCCCCTGTCCCGTCTCTTTTCCTCTCATTTTAATTGTCTCCTCCTGGACTCTTCTCTGACCCTGGATCCTGACCTGGACATCCCCAGTTATCTGTTTATTTTCAGTTTATCAGTGTTTTTGACTTTTACCTCCTGTTTGTTTTCTGACTTTGACACCCTGTTTAATTATGTTTTAGACGTCGCCCTCCAGTTTTGACACTTTTATTTTTCTCATGGACTCCACCTTGTTTATTTATTCATCTGTTTTTATAATAAATCCTTTAATTGTTTATTCCCTTATTCAGTTTATTTGCCTGTCTGCATATTGGGTTCAAAACCTGACCGATCATAACACTTCCAGGCAATGTTGATTTGGTTGCTAGGGAAACATTCTTTTTGAATATTTTAGGAACTACTTATGATAGATAAATGTAAGCCGTTTAGTTTGTGATCCTTTGGATCTGCAGTGAAGATGGTTTTATGCGTAAGAGCTGTGTCATTTTTGCTTAAGGTGTGTCTCCAATATCACAGCATGTCAGGACACAAAAAAATAACCCTAACGTGAATGCTCTGCCAGTGGTGTAGTGGTTGTGCCAGATGGGCAAAGCTTGACTGTGCGTTTGCCCCGCAAACATGTTTCCAAAAAATTTAAACAAAGACGTTAATGAGTCATCATGAAAATTTCCCCACAAATAAATTATGAATGTGTTTTTTTTCCCAGTGGTGGGCACAGTTCAGCTAACAGCTAATTAGCAAAGCTAACTTGTTTGTAAATGGATTAGCTTTTCAGCTACCATGTTTTCCAGACTATAATTCGCACCGAGGTATAATTCGCATCTGTCAAAAAAATGCACCGTGCAGAGGGAAAAAAACCATCTATAAGTCACACCAGAGTAGAAGTCACAGTTATTTTTTAAACACATATTTCACAAGAATTCAAGAAAAAACATTTTGTAACAATCTGGAAAGCCTATTCAGTCACACACTAGCCTAAAGCGCATAGGCTAAATATCTTTAAATGTTGTTTTTCTTGTTTCCACTGTACTGAAAACGTACCGAACTGTGATTTTTGTATACTATTTTTTTGACATAAGTTGCATAGGACAATATAAGTCACAGGACCTCCCAAACTAGATAAAAAATTGCGACTTATACACGGGAAAATACAGTAACTTTGAAAACCATTAGCAGACCAATTACCTTCCACTAACTTTATGACAAATCTGTTGGAGCTTATACACTAATCTAATAAGTGAAATTGATACATCGCATGAAGGCAACAAGCATCACCTCAAGGAAATGAAGGAGGTCAAGCCACAGAAAATGCATTAATTAGATTAAAATTCTTTTCCATGTGTATTTTTATTTCTTAATATGTATGCACATCTTGATCATCATCTGATCTTGGCATGCTACACCTTTTTGGGAATCTCCATGTTAACGCTTCAACATTTTAAAATTTCAGCTCTTTAGGTCAGTTTTTCAGGGGTTTAGAGCCAAAAACAAACAAAAAAGCCAAGCCAAAGCTAAATTCGTATAATAAAAATTAGCAATTAGCAGTTATCGGTAGCTTCAGCTAAATGTTCTAGAAGTTTGTCTGTTTAACGTTAACACAGTTAACTTTTCAGCTCGTGGATTAGCGGTTGTCAAAGCAAACTTTATGTTAGCTGTGCCCACCACTGGTTTAACCTAAATAATTTAATAAATATTGTAAAATGATTTTATGTGGTGACTAGTCAATATTCTGAAGGCCCATTGGTCCGAAAAGCTATTTAATTGAGTAACAATTTGGGTCAAATTACGGGTATTTTTTTGCCTTTTAGGGTGGGTCCCTTAAAAGTAACTAACTAACCCTAATTTTCGGACCAATGGACCTTCGGAAATAATGACCCATCCCCTATTATGCTTGTAAAACATGTAGCATATCTAGCATTTGTGGTTTTATGATAAAATGATTTTGCCAAGAAACATATCTGAGGTTACTGGCATTACAACCACTTGGCTTCTCTATTTATTTTGTGGTAACATTATGATGTAAGACATCTTGCTAATCTGGAAGTGGGACACATGATACACAGTGGACATTAGAAAGTGTCTTACAGAAAGAGACTAGTCTAAATGCTACTATTACAGCTAACATTAGCAGCTCAATGGGATCTGGCTGCATTATTGTAAACCGCTTTGAGCATCTGCATCAGATGGAAAGGCATGATAGAAATGCAGTCCATCCAATGCAGTACACGTAGGCGCCTCTATAGTAATGTGCAAGAACTTGTTCTCAAACGACCATTTTCATCCATTCTCAATACCCGCTTAATCCAATTAAGGGTCACGGGGTGCTGGAGCCTATCCCAGCAGTCATTGGGCGAGAGGCGGGGTTCACCCTGGACAGGTCGCCAGTCCATCGCAGGGCCACATATAGACAAACAAACGCAGCCACACTCTCACTCACACCTACGGTCAATTTAGAGTCACCGGTTCACCTAACCTGCAGGTCTTTGGAAGTGGGAGGAAACCGGACTGCCCGGAGGAAACCCACGCAAACACGGGGAGAACATGCAAACTCCACACAGAAAGGAACTCGGCATGGTGGGAATCGAACCCCAGACCTTCTTGCTGTGAGACAAGAGTGCTAACCACTGAGCCACCGTGCCGCCTTGTTCTCAAACGTGAAGCAGATTATCGCGGATCCGCAAAGAATCGTGGCGTACCTGAAGCTACAACTCACATGTGAAAAGAGACTAAATGTACAAATGAATGAAAAGACTTGACACTTCAATTCATCCACTATGGCATCATTAAGTTGTTAGTTTAGATGTCGCAATTTTGCCTTATAATGGGGCAGATGAGGTCGGGTGGGTATGTGGTGGAATTTTGCAGTTGATTGTTCACCCCCCACCTAACAGCCAAAGATAAACCACACCACTCGTGTTGGTGCTCATGGTGAAAGCAAAGTCATAATTGTGTATTTTATGACTAAAGCATGAAGCATGATTTATAATCTTCATATCCCAAACTTTCATTTTCAGATATGGAGGTACAGTATTATTGGATGTGACCTCAGGTGACATTGAAAGGTCATTGGCCTTAGGATTGCTTTGCCCATATTATTGTCCTCATAAATATGCATGCCTTCCCAAAACCTTTCAAATTAACACGTTTATGTACTGCTTCAAGAATGTTGTTTGTTTGGATATAAGGGACGCCTTAAAACTGCAGTCATAATTAGCACAAATAATTTCTTAATGACATTTTATCCCGAAAATGATACGCATAGTTTTGCTGTATAACGGCTTTTTGAACATTATATTAACAGTGTAGCATGTTTTGTGCATTACAAGATCATCCCTACATGTTCCAGCTAGCTCTTGGATGATTTTCCCTCTTTGGGTCTGCAGTGATGTGGAAAATCTTTTGGACTTATCTATATACATTTAAATGGCGATACTTTTTTCTCAGTCTTCTGCTTTCTGTGTATGCCTCCCTAAGTTTCAACATGTAAAAATATCAAATTCTGATTGCTCCCACCAACATTCTACATCTAACCAATCCAAGCTATGTAGCTCCGCTAACTGGGAACTTAGTGCTCTGTTCCAAGCAACTGGTTTGAAAGCTTCCAATGGTCCATCAGGGTCCATCGTTGCACATCTGTCCATTAATTTATTTGCAATGAAAAAGCTTCTCTTTTTTTTTATCCAGGAGAAAATCTGGATCTTAGGCCCTTAAAGGGATTATAACCTATTCATTTGTGGAAGTATTTGGAAGTTCTGGCATTTTTTAAAAATATGGTAATCGTCTTAGGGAAATGGAAAAAGGAGCTATGATTTTTTCTGCCACTAGATGTCACAACTCGAACCTCCCTCCTCAGCATCGAGCAGAAGGAACGGCGGCTGGAGCCTTTTAACAGTCCTAACAGCTCTCTATGTGATAAAAAAAAACCCCACATGTGTGGGGATTGTAGTCTGACCATGTTCTAGGTCCGTGGCATTTTTCATCCTCTAAATGTAATTTTTAGATGAATTTGTGAAAACTCGCTGCTGTCCGTGAAAATAATTCAACAGTTATGCAATGAGTAATACTACTTTGTCTTCATAAACATGGGGGGGTAACAGTTTCATAGGGCAGGACGCATATGCGTTAAACATACACCCAGGATCTCATGCATTAAACGTGCACAAGCACCCCTACCGAGAATGTAAACAGGGGACTGAAAAGCTCAGACCTTTTATCGTCTCCTGTCTATGGAGACGATATAATGAGACTGGCAACATCTTCTTGATCGTTTTCTTCCTGCTGCAGTCACTGCTGCTGAGGCCAGAGGTCGTCACCAGAACCAAATCAGTGCCCAAACAGTTCGCAATCGGCTATGAGAGGCCAGCCTGCAGAACCGACTTCTCCATCGTGGATTGGTGTTGTCCGCCTGGCATGGACAAGGGCGCATCTGGGCTGGAACGCTCTCAGATGGAACAGGGTATTGTTTTCAGACGAGTCACATTTCAAGTTGAGCGTCACTGACAGCAGAAGGCGGGTATGGTGAAGACGAGGGCAACGTTATGCTGATTGCAACATTATGCAGCGTGACTGCTGGGGTGGACCATCAGTGATGGTTTGGGCAGGAATCAGGAGTAGACATAAAACAGAACTGGTTGTGATCGATGGAAAACTAAACGCAGCACGTTACCGTGATGAGATTCTGAGATCCTAGTTGTTGTCCCACTCGTGAAACGAAACCGGCTGACTCTGCAGCAGGATAATGCTAAACCGCATGTCGCCAGGATTTGTAGCAATTATCTGAGACAGAATAGTGTTCAGTGTCTTGAATGGCCCACGGTCTCACCGGATCTGAACTCGATTGAGCTCCTGTGGGATATTCGGGATCGTCTGGTGAGGGGACGTGATCCAGAACCAACCACAGCACGACAACTCTCGCCGAATCACCCAGGCTGAAATCCAACATGGACACGCCGAATTCCAGCAGTACATGATGCCCGTGGTGGCCATACAAGGGATTTATTGATCCAGAATGTCATTGGGCAGCGAGTAAATGAACTGTAAGCTTATAGAAGTTAAATTTTGTTGTTATCCATGACCTTGAACGCTCCTTTGGGGATCCTGCACATGAAAATCACTATGAGAAATGTTCTTGAAGTATTGCATTGCTTTGAATAAATCTAAGTGTTGCATGGAAGTTTTGTTCAGTATATTTATCTATCTATTGCATGCCTGGGCTTTTCCAAAGATGGGGAATTATAGTGTCTGCCTTCTAGCCCAGAATAATTTTTGTTTTCAGACCTGCTTTTTCCTGTTTAGATTCAAGGGAGTTCATGTTACATTCAGTTGTAATTTAAAGCCTTCAGTTCCACCGATTTGCATCTGTCAGGAGGAAACTAGAGCACAAGCAAACAAACGTGTGCAGACGCCACACAAAGGTAGGTGCATTCACGTCATTCATTTAAGTTCTCAGTTTGAGAGTACATGAAATTGCTTCCCTAAAGCTAATTACATTAAAAACTTTATTTCCTTTCTTTGTTTGTTTCAGTGACTGCAGGAGCAAACGCTCACTGATCCTCAGTGAGATCCAAGAACCTGAGATTCGACCAGCTGGCCGGACTCGACCTCGACCTTTTTGTCGTGTCTTTACAAATGGACCGATGATGAAAAGACAAGTGATGCTTGCAGAGCGCCAGAGAGCTCACAGGCTCTACCAGGATGATGCTTTGCAAAGGTAAAGCCATCATTTAAAGACTGTTTTCTAATGTTGTTGTTAGGGTTGGGACGACTAACTAAACTCATTAGCCAACTAGTCAGTACCATCAGGCCTAGTTGTAGACTAGTAAACTAGTCACAGACTAAATTTAACAATAAATTAATGGCCAAATCTAAGCAGTAAAAGTCCAAATAGACTTTATTTAAGAAATACAACTGCAGAACTACATGTTGAAAAGATGGTATTGGCACATATCGAAACAACGTTTGTGGTTCTACTAGACATCATGCAATTATTTCCTCTATATCCTTAAACAAAGGGAGTGCTGGCTTTGTTGGTACATGCTTGATCTCTGCCTTGGGTAACCTGTCTGTGGTTTTTATATCTGCGTTGGAAGAAAACAGCTGCTGAAACTTGTTCCTTTACTCTCTGATCCTTTACTCAACACTGAAAGTGAAACTAATAGTGTTGGAGAGTTCTCAATTCTTAAAGGAATCAGAGGATATTATAACTCACCACAGTGGGATGTATGATTTACATTGTCTCAGTTATTGTCACAGTTATTAGACACAGGTCATTTATCTAACTAATTGACAAGAAGAAAATCGTTGACTAGTTTGGCACTAGCTAGTCGTAGTTGACTATTATGATTGGTCATCGCAACCCTACTCCTATAGTCTGTCCTCAGTTTTTGTTTTTTTTAAATTAGACATGATATTAAAATGAAACTTTTATGTTGCAGACAAACTGGGATAAATGATTCAACAACAGGTGAGTTCAAATCAAGAAATCACTACAGAAAAGCAGGGAAGAATTGGAGTAAGGCTCTAAGGGTGCAGTCACACCTAAACGTTTGGGCCAGTGCAGACGATTGTATTTGCAAACGTCGGTGTCCGCTAGCCTCCGCTGGGCTCCGCTGACCTCTGCCGTTCTCCACCGATGGCTAACGTTTGGGTGCTGATTCGCCCTGCCTGCTCAGAATCACTGGACAGTAGTGGGTCGACCCCCTCTCCTGCACGTTGCCACGTTGGCAAAAGTCCCGCTTTCTTCTAATGGAGCGCTGGCTAACGGCCGCCTCCGCTAGTGCCATGTTGTGGAACGCTGTGCTGCGTTTGAGGTTTGCTACCAAACTCCGGTAACGTGAGGTTTGCTGACGTTTGGCCAATTTTCTCAACTTTGCCCTGCGTTCACCACACGCTGGAGTGAACGTCATAGTGTGACTGGGCCTTAAGGGTCAGCTGTGTAATAAGCACATTGTTAATACAATGTTTTCTGTTGCCGTTTCATTGTCTTTACTTGGTTTAGATTTCCAGTGTGGATGTATCTGCTTGTTAAGCAAAGAAGCATGCCCTGCACCTTGTCGGCTTTGAAACATGAGAGTGTGGTTTTCTATTGGGGATGAGGAAGTGAAAGGAGATCTGGAAATGAAACTGCTGACATCGGTCTGGGTCATGCAGGATCTGTTACACAGAAAATTCTGCAGCATTAAATTAACACTGTAGTGAGTGCATATGGTCCCACCGACAATAGTGTCAAATCAACTCGTTCAGTGTTAAATCAGCTCAGCCATAGTGTAAATTGGCTCTGTTGGTGTTGATCGTTATACCGTTAAAAGTCAACCACTCCATGGAAGAAACAATGACCTCTTGAAGAAGCATCAATTATTCATGAAATATGCGAATAGGAAACAGATAATACAAAGGTCTGCAATTTATACTTAAGAGTAATTTGTTAATTTAATGTTAAATGTTCACCACTGATTAAATTTCTGAATAAGTAGTGTGAACAGCGAGTATTGTTCCAGCCGTCCTACCAAGGGTGATTAAGGAGCAAAAAGTACACAAGGATCAGTTTGCTTTGCATTTTCAGTTCGAAATCTGGTAAATATAAATGTTTTTATGTTTTTCATATCTTATTCGGGCTCTAATGTTTCTTGCATGTCTTTAAATATCAGACATCTTGCTTTAAATGCTGAGACTGAAATCCGTCAGATAATAAGTGAGGGTTTTTTTGGTTTGTTTTTCTGGTATACAGTGGTGATAGGTGCCGGCATGAACTTCCAAGATGGTCTGAAATCAGCCAGACTACCAGCTGCAAGAAGTGACCCACAACTCCAAAGTCTGAGAACAATACACATCCCCAAAACTGTCACTGCAGCCCCCTCTTTAAAAGTAAGCTACAGTGTTATTTTGCTATTTTCGTATCTTGTAGTCAGCACATAATCTAAAAGTTATTACTACACATAAATGTTTGTTTGTTTTTGTCATTTTGTCAACATTTGTATTCATCCAGGTCAGAAAACATCTAGCACAATATCCAGAAGTCAAAAACAGCAAGTCCAGGAGCCTTTATTTAGGTCGTCTTTGCAAATGGTAACATTTGCAAAGAACCTCAGCAGCCATGGAAATAACTGTTTTTTTCTGTACAGATATATATCTGTATGTACACACATAAAACATAAAATATTTATTATTGGTAGACAACAAACCCTTTGAGGTCAGCAGATGGTACTCAAAGGTGATGACTGATTTCTACAATTACAGGCCCATGACTAATGAAGAAGATAAAACCAAACCCTTTGCGCCCAGCACCCAACGCTGTGTTCAGATCACATCCCCTCTAAATAAAAGACTCGGACATGACCCAAACTGATTTGTGCAATGCGTTTCGAACCGTGTGCCACAGACCGTCAAGATGGGGTCCAATTTGTCTGTCTGTAATGAAAGCACGGCATGAAACCGCTGCCAATTGTGTGATCCAAAATTCCTTCTACAGTCATCACTTAATTTAGATCTAACATCACCTAATGTCAGCGTAACGTTAAGCTCTAACCCTGGGTGCATGTGTGGACATGTTTGACTTCCCTCACTCTCTTTTTTGGGTGAACTTAGCCTGCACCTGGACTGAAACAAAACACTCGCTCACCAGTACAAAGCTCGCTGGTACAGCTCTTGGTTGGAGTTCTGTTCACTGGGGGTCCAGTGAATAACTAGATAGTTTGTCCACTTGGAGAATGAGACGTGAAGAGCCTGGGCTGCTGTAAGGGCCCTTATTCAAGTGTTACTTTGGGGTAAAAAAAACAGCTCCATGTGCAGTCTCCTGGATTGTGGGTCTCTGTGCGAATGTCGTTTATGCACAGACAAATACAGCGACAACTAACCCATTTTGTTATTTTAGCGTGTCAACTTTGACATAACATTAGTTACCTCAAATGATCAAGTGGTAAAACCTTAATAATTCATCGGAACTGTAAATAAAACATTTGAACGGACTAGAACCAAATAGAACAAATTGAAGCATGTTGCAACAGAGAAAAATTGGAGGTTTTATGTCTAATATTCAGACTGTGATTCCCAGCAGTGACATTTGACCTCTGACTGTCAGCACACAGAGCTAACACCTGCTCAGAGGGAGTATCTGTGCACCATCGCAGCTACATACAGCACTGAACACGTGCGTGACCTCATCAGCCAGCACTACATGAACGTGCTGCACAGGTGCATACGAGTAGGTGAGGAAACACACATGACCAATACACTGCAAGATGTACACTCACCGGCCACTTTATTAGGTACACCTGTTCAATTGCTTGTTAACACAAATAGCTAATCAGCCAATCCCATGGCAGCAACTCAATGCATTTTGGCATCTAGACGTGGTGAAGACGACTTGCTGAAGTTCAAACCGAGCATCAGAATGGGGAAGAAAGGGGATTTAAGTGACTTTGAACGTGGCGTGGTTGTTGGTGCCAGACGGGCTGGTCTGAGTATTTCAGAAACTGCTGATCTACTGGGATTTTCACGCACAACCATCTCTAGGGTTTACAGAGAATGGTCTGAAAAAGAGAAGATATCCAGTGAGCGGCAGTTGTGTGGACGAAAATGCCTTGTTGATGTCAGAGGTCAGAGGAGAATGGCCAGACTGGTTCGAGATGATCGAAAGACAACAGTAGCTCAAATAAACCCTTG
>OMMV01202104.1:0-10250 GCA_900302635.1 Chatrabus melanurus
TTTATGTGTTTCTATGCTGCTTATGAAGATTCAGGCCAAAGTGGAGGTGAAGCGCACTGTGACCGAAGTGTATGTTTGGGCTTAATTTCATGCCAAAAAAGAGGTAGCAGCGATCAGACTTTTCCCCCCACTTCATCCCTATGGCGCACCATACTGGAGTATATGTACTCAGTTACTTTCCAGCCATGTAACCTTGAGCGCACGTCACCTCAGGGAGAGCGGTTCATCCTGGGTTGAGTCACTGAGCCCCCCAGTGGGAGCGAGGAGCTCTGCGGGTGCCAACGCTGAAGATGCTGGAGTTGGCTCAAAGAGAAAAGATGAAAGGCAAAGAGGGAAGCGCTGAGGGCCTCTTCTGTTTCTCCCTCTCATTTGCGCTCAACTTTTTCCGCAGTTCTGTCTCTATTTTGTCATGTTGCAACAGCAACTTCTTCTTATCAGTTTGCGTGTGCAGGGAGGGAAAGTGGTTATAATTAGGCTCGGAGAGGAGCGCGAATCAAAGAGAAAGCAAAACTAGAGTGTGGATTTCCTGTTTCAGCACCTATCTATTAGTCATCCCGGCACAGCTTTGCCAAATTACTTCTTTTTTTTCCCAGTGTTTTTCGTTTTATCTAAACTTCATTCTCCTTTTGTTCTTCCTATTCCAGGTGCTACGACTTTACTCCCCCATCTTCCTTCTCACCTGTTCTGGCGCCGTTGCCTTTTCCTTTCTACCTATATGCTGAGCAAAGCGCCACCGTCAGCAGCTGCGTCTCATCCCAAATATGTCAAATAGCGTCAGTAAAGCATCCTTCCACATCTGGAAATCCGTTTTCTACACTGGAAGGAATACTTTTCCAAATGGTCAAAAAGCAAGTCCGATTTTCATGGAAATCCATTTCTGATTGGTGGGTGACCCTCTGCGTTGGGAAGCCGACGCCAAAGGGTTTAACAAAGCGGCTCGGCAGCGTTTGATATTTCTTCATGGTCCGTGATAGTGAAACATTGCACTTTAAAAAAAAAAAAAAATTGTGCCGTATAAGTAAATCATTACTTTAATATTTCTGCGTCTCTTTGGTTCCCTCCTGATTTTCTCCTGTTTCTTGCTCCTTCAGTTTGTCTTCTTCCTTTTTACTTTTTTTTTTTGCCTTTCTCTCACTACAGTCATAATTTATGAAGTGTTCAAAATGTTCTGCTCTGTAACCACGGTTACCAACTTGTGAATCAGTATCACTGAAACTACATGTGATTTTTTTTTTTAGGCGGCCAAGCCGGGATGGAAAAGCTTCAGAGTCACAGCTTTGTATAGTCTGAAGTCTTGTGTTTAACATTTATCAATATATCTTCTTTTTTTTTTTAAATTTGGCGGAAAAAATGATCGATAGTTTTTCTCTACCAGTTTCAGTTACAACATGCAAACACACACGTGCACTGCTCTATCGTTTTGGACTGTTTGTGAGTTGACATGAAGGAAAATGTTTTTCTTCTGTTTATCATTTCGTCATATAAATAGTAAATTAGATGAAAGTTAATCACGTTTTTTTCTTGATCCTGTCTGATCCAGTAGCTTATTCCAACCATGTGCACTTTAACTGCATCTTTTAAAAATACTGACAAACAGCAGCGACTGTACAGGCATGCCACACTATATATAGTTTTCTTATATTTTGAATATTTGTGTTGTATTAATACATATTTATACCATATACACACACCACCTTAGGACTAGAATCCGAATGGCAATAATAATGTCTATGTAAGGTATTCCCAATCTTAAGAATGCCACAGCCCATTTTGAAATCTGAAGATCTTCTGCGGCCCACCCAAACCTTTAATCACAGTTTTGATTGACACGAGACTAAGTTGAAGCATTTCCATACATATAATATGTTAAACTTGGTCAAACAAATGAAAAATAACATGTAATTTAAACCCCCATAGCTTTGTTTTATTACTTCTGCTTGCATTTTAAAAATAATCATATATATTTTGGGGTAAATTTAAACATTATTACAAAATTGGGAATCAAAGACTCTTTTTTATTAATTAACTAGCGCATTGAAATACCCTAAAATACCAACAGAAAATTTAAGGGGAAAATACTGTGTATTTTTTAAATGGTCAAAAACTAAGTGACTGGTTTATTAGTAGAGAAAGTACGATCCCAACGGTCTGTTTTTTTACATTTTTTTTTCAGAAAAGAAAAAAATAGCCAAAGCAGTGTGGAACAGGAAATTTCATTTCAGGATAGGGAAATCATAAAAGAATCTTAACTTGGATCATCAAGGGCTCAAGGCTGTGCCTGTCCTGTCTCAATACAGAATGATCCTTGACCCCCCCCCCATGATTTCCTGTGTTATTTCTCTCTTTTCTTCTTATTTGAGGCCCAACAGTCAAAATAGTATCTGTTGTGTTGTCCTCTGTCAAATCCACATGGTTTCTGGGGAATTCCCTTTGACAACCAAACGTAAACAAAACCACGTGACCTCAGCGTCTCGCTTTCACCTTTCTGTAACAAACAGGGGTTTTCCCAAAATGGATCCCATGCATTCTCCACAATTTGGCTTTAAACCTGACAGAAAAAGGCTGATTGTGAGAAAAGTACAGTGAATTAAGCGCTATAACTTTGGTGAACGGTCAAGTAGGTATCATTTGTTCTGTCTGTCAGCAATTATGAGGGAGCTGTCGCTAAAAGAGGGTCACAATAGATTTTTGGGTGGTCTGTGTAAACGGGTGGAGCCAAGAAATACTAAAATACTTGTTTAACATTGATCTAAAAGGCATCTCACAATTAAAATGATTGATAAGGTTGGCATGGTTGGGTATAGAAAGCAACCAAATGTGGGCAGGCCTGACTAAAGGAGTGGAGTCAGTAATTATTATTATTATTATTATTATTGATGATGATTGGTATGCAAATAAGCATCCTTCTAGTTTTAAATATTTTACAATATGAAGACTGATGGTTCCTCATTGGGTTTTCAGTTGTCAAGGAAACCCAGTGCTTCTACACAGCAGATGTACAGTACTGTTGAGAATCTGGACATTGTCTTTGTTTTTTGGTTTTCCTGTAGTGCAAAGGGTTAATTGTAAGACCACTGTTGGGTCAAGGAAGAAGTGATCAATACAGTAATTACCACTTCTTGACAATCTGCACGGATTCCTAGAGGTGGATAACTATCGAGCATTCAGTAACATGGATAGAGGGCTGTCAAATACATAAAGTACCAGTACACATGTACCGCTGTGTGTCTTTGGATGGTTCCCACTGGGGAGGTCAGAGGTCAGTCCTGTTAACGGCTCAGAGACATTTGCAGATTGGGAGGCTTGAGTCCAGGTCATAATTTCTGTGACAGGGCAACACCCACTGCCCGCAAAAGATAAATAAGACCAAGACATCGATAACATAAAATAAACATTTGTCTTTGCTCCAATGCCATTTAATTATTGCAATCTATACAATTCAATCTAAGGTTGAAGCAATGCATATCTGCTCCACAAGGAAGTAGAGACCCACAAGAAACTTAGTGTTTTATATCACAACAGGAAAGTATTAGATACACATAATTACAATGGTACTCATAAGAACATAGGAACCTGAGCCATATTGCATTTGTGGACTTCACACAATGTACGTCAATTTTTATTGAATTTTATTTTCAAAAAAAGAACCCAATTGAGAGTCTGAAAGGAACAAATGATCATAAGTAATTAATGTCTTCTTGCTAAAGAATGTCTTCATTTTACAGATTTCTGGCATTTCTTGGACCAGCATTGGTAAAATCTGAACAGAGAGAGTCCGACTTTGCATGTACTAGTGATTAAACATCTCAAGTGGATGAGGAAAATGTGGCGTTCCTCAAGGGTCAGTTCTTGGGCATCTGCTGTTTATTCTCCATGTTTTTGCTTTTATAATTGACCCACAAAACCAGTTTCTTACCGTAATCGTGCGGACAATTTTCAAATATGTACAACGATAATAAGTGACTAAAGCGATGTGCAAACCACCAGATTGAACAAATCCATGATCGGGCCCACATTTCATCCAACTGAAAACAGATTTGAAATAAAAATACAAGTCAATTTGTAGCCATGGTGATTTTGTCCTTGTTTAATTAGAAAGAGGTAACTTGTGGCCAGGCTTCTCAAACTTAACCAATTTTGCATTGTTTGCACAGATTCAGGTCAGGTCTGGGCTGGTGCCATGTGCTGCAGAGAGTTGCCACATTCACCAGACTACAGAAACCGCCTTGGGTTTTGGATGGCAACCACCCAGGCAGACAGCCAGTCCATCCCCATCTCTCAAAAGTAAACATCTATCATCTGCAGCCAGGTAAAAGGTGGGTGTGTTCTTGGCCTTTTCCAGCCATTGGGGTCCTCAACACTGAGGCACCAGTGTGCTGGATCATGCTTCAAGAAATGTGCCACGTGACCAAAATGTCGTAGCTGATGCTCCTTCACAATCCAAGTGATACTCGTCATCTTAGTCTCCCAAACTAACCATTCATTTGACACAAAGTCATTCCAGTGGTACCCAAGGGATCCACCTCAGACACCCAGTACCAAAGACATCTAGTCATCGCCTTAGGTCACGAGTTATCATCCAAGTCTCACAACCACACTATAAGACAGGAAGCACCAGGACCCTAAAGACTTGGACTTTCCTTCTCCTGCAAAGATATTGGCGTCACCAAATACCTCTGTCCAGTGACCTCATAAATCCATACGCTCTTCCTACCCATTGCTCGATCTCAAAGGCCAAGGACCCAGAGGCTAGAATGATAAGTGAATGTCTCTACAAGTTCAACACTTTCACCACCTTAACACACACTTCTGATGGCCGAGTCCAGGACGTTATTGAAAGCCTGGATCTCAGTCTTGATCAAGGACAATCGCAGTCAATGGTCGCTGCACAGATTACTCGAGCAAATATCACTTCTTTGTCAAAATCAAGATGAATCCACCAACTGCGTTGAATTACCTGTAATGGAATTGAAATAAAGTCCAAAATTTCACAGCTGTGATGCAATTTAGAAGCCGTGTCATGTTGTTTATCTTTTAAGCAATGCACATCTCGCTATATGGCACATAAATGGAAGTGTGAGCACGCCGTTGTTTGTGTATATGGATGGGAGCCTTCTGTCGACCGAAGTGAGAGACGGCCGCCGTTTTTCCAACCTCAAGTTTCTGTTTTCTGTCGTTCCAGTGAGCAATAATGAATGAGGTTTGTGTCTGTACAAACATTGCATCTGGTCAGGACGCCTATAGCTAAAAGTTTTCCCCAGAGAGTTGAGATCACTCACTCTGATAAATGGGAGTATTAGCTTGAACTGGCCAGCGCTAACAAACATCATCCATCAGGCATTCGTAGAAGCTCGCCTTGGGAAGTGTTCACAGGCACCCAGTGTTAAATTGTCAATGCTTTAGTCTGTTTTATGAATAATAGATGCGTGATTGTATTGCTTATTATTAATGAATGTTGCATTGATATTTTTAGGTGTATTTAAAAAAAAAAAAAGCAGAATCTGGTCTGAATTGTGTTCAGATTTTTTTCTTCTGCATTCAGAAAATTCTTGCCTAAGAGGTACAAGCAGTGCAGGGTCGATGCGTTGTAATGGGTACGCTGTTAGAACAGTACACAATGAAGTAATCAGTCCCAACAAGGTTTATTGAGAGAGTCTGTAAGGCTGTCACATCCACTATTTCTCATTTTCTCTCATGCACGTATTATGTGGGCCATATGAACACATTATTTTTTGTCATTTGTGCTTTGACAATGAGCGTTGTGTGTAAATACATAGGGATAATGTCCAGGTGATTGATACCCACTTCTATACAAGCTGCGAGAGATGCTATGAAAAAGAAATTGGTCCTTTTCATTGATCTGCACCTGCTCTCGGATCAATAATCATACACTGCGATGAAAATGAAGCAGTTGTGCTCTGTGGCGAGTAAGGATGCGTTGAAGCTGTACGAGCTGTTTGCACAACTGGGTTTGGATAATGCTTTAAAAAAAAAAAAATCTAAAGACAGGCGCATCAGGGGATGCGATCGTAACTCAGAGGTACCTTAAAATACAGACGACAACTTTCTGCTCAGCCTCTGAGTGTATTAGTCACTAAATCAGCTGTAGGTACTTCAGAAACAAACGAATCCTGAAAGAGGGAGCGAGGCCGCCCCGGGGAAACATCTTCCCCTAGTGGCTACCGGCACACATAAAAGAGCACTCCTCCACCAGGATTTGTGGTCCATAAATCTGTCAGGCAAAAAAAGGAACAAAATCTTACCATGAACATTACACTCTCTGCCTGTTGTCTATTTTCCTTTTACCTCTCGTGAGATAATGATTGGAAACTGGTCCTGGCAGGACATTCTATGCCATTTTGAATAGTCTAAGGTGCAACCAGATAGTCTCGAGGTGCCTTCAGGGGTCCCTGAGGTGAGTTCTAGAGGGTTCCTCTGCACACCAAAGTATCGATGAATTGTAACACTTTTTTACTGCCATGTGAATACACAACAGTTTGCTCAGTAAAGTTATTTGTGATATCTGTAGCAATGTCTAGCTAATGTCATAAATAATTAATTACACTGTTAGTTTTGACTTTTAGTCAATGGGCAAAATCGAAAAAGGGTCTTATTTATTAAGTTGGTTGCAGCCCTGCAACTTTAGTTTGATAGTACTACATTGTTCTTGGGTCTATGTGGGATGACATTTTCACTTGTTGTCATTCGCACAGCCTGTCAGGTAATTATGACAACAGCTTTTTATAAACGAGGGGATTGGTACGGAGGCGGTCAATTGTGTACATACAACATGGGCATGGTACCAATGGAAAAGTGAATATACAAAAGCCAATTCTGAAGAGGATAAATAATCTACTTTCGGCTTCTCCCAATTTCAACTTGGGGTCGCCACAGCAGATCCCACATGGATCTGCATGTAGATTTGGCACAAGTTTTACGCCGGATGCCCTTCCTGACGCAACTCCACATTACATGGAGAATGGGCAGGGGTGGCCTCAAACCGGGAACCTTCCGCACTGAAAGCGGTCGCACTTCTGAAAAGGATAAACCCATTTATTTACCTTGCTCTATTCACATAGTTATGCTTAACTAGTAATGGTCATGCCATTTGTAGATATTCTAGTGATTCTGATATTGCAGGAATCATTCAAGAACAAAATGGCATTTTTTTGGGGGGGTGAAGATTCTTGCAAAATCACCAATTTTGGCCATTTTGGGGGTAGTGGTAGGAAATTGCTTATCACACCAATACTATTGAAGACAGAGAGCTCAAATATCATGTGGAATAGTAGGAATAACCAATAAATATAACTCTGTTGTTTAGGTTGATGGACATTCAATGAATTAATAGAAATTGGGATTTAAAGTGTATGTTTTGAAAAAAAAAACAGTAAAAAATAACAGGCGTTTTTCAGAGAAATTGATGTGATTTCCCATTTTTAGGCAATGGAGAATAAAAACCTAACTGATTATTTGCTACACATATATGTTTTGTTCATTTATATGACCTTTAGGACCTTCCTGGACAACTATTTCCAATGGTTTCATGGATACATTTTCACTTTTTATAGCCTCGGTACCGGCCCCTTCTTTATAAAGAGCTGTTGTCACAATTACCTGACAGGCTGTGCGAATGACAACAACTGAAAATGTCATTCTGATAGACACAGGAACAACCTGGTACCATCAAACTAAAGTTGGAGGGGGGTGCAACCAAAGTGCACATTTCTGGATTTGGCCCATTGACTATTAAATTCAATTCAATTCAATTCAATTTATTTATATAGCGCCAAATCACATGTCACCCCAAGGCGCTTCACAAGGGTAAGGTCTAACCTTACCCACCCCCTGAGCAAGCCCAATGCCAACAGTGGTAAGGAAAAACTCCCCTGATGTTTTGTGATTATAGGAAGAAACCTCAAGCAGACCAGACTCAGAGGGGCGACCATCTGCTATGGCCATACTACCAATGACAAAGCACAACAATTATTTAATTAACCATTAGTTATTTATCTTGGGTATAGTTTATATTTTACACTATAGTCTACAAGCTAGGCTATGCTGGGCGCATTGTTTAGCCTAACTTGCGCTAGCTAACTAGTTCCAACATTATTTCTCTTTATATGTTAGCCCGTCCATCAAACGTTGATGAAGTTGATGTCTGAGACCAACATTTATAAGGTACGGAGCAAAATATTTACTTTGGAAGCCGCTCATAAATTTCTATCCGCCATTCAAAGACGTGCATGACGTGCAGAGGAGCACAGAAAGTGATCGCAAGCAGAAAATATTTTAACTTGTAATAAAAGAATGAAAAAGAACATTGCTAACCGGTTACTTTTTAAAAAAAAAGTATATGTTCTGGATCTTTAAAAAATATGTAAATATATTTTCTAAAAATATAAGGGTTCTGGTTTCATTTTGGTTCCTAGTGATATATTGATTGTTTCTGGTTTTCCTTCTTTGAGCAAATTCAAATTCAAAGCTTTGCTGTCAACCAAACTGTGTGACAAGCAGCCCTGGTCTCCCCTACTATATATATATATATTTATTACATTTAAGCCTATTTCAACCAATAAAATAGTGTGGAGGGGGAAAAAACCCAAATGTAAAAGACTTTTGAATTCATTTATTGGTAGAAAATTTCCAGGTTTGGTGGATTAATTTTCACCAGATCTGGTTGTAGTCAGTTGGAGTCTTGTGGCAACTTTTCCCTTCAAAGTTCCCCCCATAATGAAGTTGTGGACCAATCACAGGACGATCCCGGAGAGGTGCCACCACTCCCTCGCCTTTAATTGACAGTTGACAATATAATTCCAGCTGTTTCGCCCCCTCCTCCGGGCGGTTGAAGTTCTTTTGACAGGCCGCTCAGCCAGTGACGAAGGAGCGCCGACTCGCGCCGCGCTGTGATTGGCGGAGAGCGAGCGAGTGAGAAGTTCGGATCCCCCGTCCAGCTGTGTGAGCTTTGCTGATGGACCGGACCGACCGAACACAGTGTGGAGGAGATGAGAGCGCGAGCAGGAGCGCCGGGCCGTTTGTGCGCAACAATGGAGACGCGCGTTCGTGGCATTTAGAAAATAACCGCCTTGTTTCTATTTAAGGAAAAAGATGCGCAGCATCATCCACGGATCCTTAACGCGCGCGATGAGGGATACGAGCTGAAAACTGGCTGGATGCAACCAAAAGTGCCGGATTGTTAATTTAAAGGAGGAAAAACAAACTATTATTTGCTCTCTTGCTGTTGTGCTCCATCAGCTCTCTGGAGCAGGAAGGAAAAATCATAAAAAAGACGTTTTTGCTGCAACAGTGGGCACAAATCTGGCTGCTCCTTTACTCCAAAATTCTTATTTGGATCGGGAGATGGTTCTGATGTGTTGCTGAGGCCCCTGGAGAGGCTTGGATACCGGAGACGGGGGCCGGGGGCGCACCGCGCGGCTCTTCAGGCGGCGTTACGCGCAGCGCACCACCTGGAAACTATACGCTCCGCAACTCTTCCCCCTTTTCTCCCCTGTTCCTCTCTCCTTCATCCTCGTCCTCCTCTTCACTCCTTTGATTTTTCAGGCTGTGGTGGACTTTAGAACCACGACAACAACTGATCATGCGATGACTGAGCGCGCTTTGGGCACATCTACAGGGTCCATTACAGGTAATAAATAAATACAAATCTGCAGCCTGAAAGGAAATGTACTGAAAAATAAACGCGCAAAAAGATGTTTGAAGCTGGAATTTGGAGTCGGTTTTGTTGCCGAAGAGGGTTTTGGTTCCGTCTCTGCTGAAAAGGAGTCTCTGCGTAAAAGCTTTTGGAGGCTCATTATAGGAGCCCCGTTCTGAGTGCCAGTTTATGAAGGCAAACACAGTTGAGCTTTATTACGCAGTAAAACACCCCTTTATGTTCAATGCGCTCTCCAAAAAAGATTTTATGGAATAATTTTTCGATGAGCTGGATGCATATTTTCCCGAACTCGCCCCCTCTGCTGTGCGTGCGCCTTCCAATATTTAAATTTAATTGTGAGCATATGTCTTAATCAGCACAATGCTGGCGCTGTAAAGTTGGGTGTGATTATTCAAAATAAAGTGTGGATTTTGTTTTTTTTTTTTTTTTTAATGATCATTCTGCGGTTGTGCTGCTGCAGGAGGTGAATGATGGCCGAGGATGGGGGAAATCTCTCCCGGGCCCCCGAGGCCAGGGGCTCGGAGGGTCGCTCCTCTCTTCCGAGGACTTTCATCCGGCTCAACGACCTGTCCGGGGT